>CM039307.1:151403828-151616828 GCA_022316695.1 Camellia oleifera
ATTCTTAAATATAAATTAATTGTATCTTTATTATTTTATTTATGTTTGATATTTGTGTAAATTTACATATTTCACTGGTAAAATTTATTAATAATATAAATATTTTTTATATTCTGTTAATAATTTTCACTTTTTTTCTATGATCAGCCAAAAGAATTTTCACTTTTTATTTTAGAGGTTGTTTGGGATGATTTAAATAAGTACACTTTTTTACTTTTTATGAAATATGAGTTGAGTTTGAATTAAGTTTGAAGTGATGTGTTAGAGAGGTAATACGATTTAAATAAGATGATATGACTTAAATAGGATAGTGACTTTTTGACTTTTTAACTTTTTTTAAATATGCCAAATCAGTCCTTAATGTACAAATTTAGGTATGATTTTCCTTTCCAAAATTTACATTGGTTTATATAATCAAATTGATTCTAGCTATGCTCGAATTTTTCAAATTTAAACTCAACTTGAGTTCAATTAATTTTTATAGAGTTGAACTCCAACGCCATAAAACTCAACTTTGATTGATTCATTTGTAGGAATAGAGAGAAGATTGAGCTACAGAGTCTAGACCACTCCTCCATTACCACCCACCCACCCCAATCTCAAGAAGGCGTTTAAGCTAGTGGCATCCTGGTCCTTTCACCCCTACAATTTGGGGGGTCATGGGCCTAATGGGACCACCCAACAGACCTTTTACATGAGATGGTCCCACACTTAAGACCATTACTACCCTATGCCAAAGGTCCAAGACCCCATCACTTGCCAAGTGGCACCAACCCAATCCCCTCATCATCTGCATATTTATTTATTTATTTATATTTATATATATATTTATTTTTATTTTTTTTTGGGCACTTGCACGCAGAAAGAAATATAAAATTAGATAAAATTATATAGTAATTTTACAGCATTGGTCTACTTCATTAACTAAAGACATGTTATATTATCTCCCAAAATACAGTGTTGGAAAATTGAAAATTGCAATGATAGATAGACAAGTTGAAAATTCATGGGATGCTTAAACATATTTACATCTGCACAAAATTTGCTTATAAAGTCATTGTATGATTGAGTTAGCCAATTAAAATTCTCCATCATGAAAAAAAGAAATGGATATTCTCCAGTTATCCGCACTTGCTAAGCAGAGTATCTAATAGAAAGTAAGAATGATAGAACATTTGTAATTACATGACCGAGTTACATTTGTCTTTAAAAAAAAAAATTAATCAATTTATTTTTAAAATTATATTTATTATTGATTTGTTTAGACAAATGTAACTTGATGATATATCTATTAATGTCTGATTAACTTAAATTTATTATTGTTATTATTATTATTGTTATTATTTATTTTTTATTTTATTTTTTTTGGTATGTTTAGTCCCGATTTGGAGAGTGAGTTGGGTTTAGATTGGGATTAAAAAAATACAAAAAGATGAAATAAACCAAATAAGCTAATTTGGGAACTCCACTAAAAGCCAACTTTTTGACTTTTTTTAAGTTATATCATCGCTCTATTTTCTTACACGTTTTTTCAAAAAAAAATTAAAAAGTCAAAAAGTCAACTTTCAAAACAAACCAAAATGTCACATTTAAATTATAATCATTTCACATTTTCTCTTATAAAAAAGTCAAAAAATTCTTCTCAAACGAAGCTACTTTAGCCAAACTAAATTAACCAAAAAAGTCCAAGTTAAAAAAATTCTTCCCAAATCAGCAAGGTTTTGAAAAACGGTTGTAATCACCGTAAAGGTTGCAGTGACGCGGTTGCGGGTATAAAAGCCGTAGCGTAAAGGTTGCGGTAACCAAAACCATGATTTTTTTTTTATTTTTCGCACAATTTGAAGAAAACTTACCGATACGCATATATATATATATATATTTTTAAACTCATATTTATTGGGATTTAAAATGAATTTTGATCAAATTTTGTTAATTATTAAGTATGATCTAATATATTTCATATTTTCAAATCACTATAAAAAAAGCTTTTTACATTTTATTTTAATAGTTTATGATTTTAAGAATAATTTATTCTAAATGTCTACAAATTATTTTTTACCAACACATGAACTAACTGAATAAAAAATATTCACAATTATTAAATGAAAATATTATAAAATAAAAATTGTGCCATAAATTAAAAAAATTATAAAGAAAAAAATTTCATGTAAGATTTTTTTTTTTGGGCTTGTATCACTTGTATTTATTCCTTTTTTGTAAGTTTTTTTTTTCTAGGAAAAGAAAGTATTCAAAATATTATAAAAGGGTGTAACGGTGTTTAATGGATCGTTATAGCCGTTACAGTACCGCTACAGTCGTTACGTAACACCGAAACGGCCGTTACATATATATATATATATATATATTTCATTACACCGCTATAACGGCCGTAATGAGTAGCGATAACTACCATTACGTAACTGTTACGCCCACTTTTAAAACCTTGCAAATGAGTAAATCTTTCAAGATGAATAATTCAAATAATTAAAGTAGATTCTAAGATGAGCCCACAAAAAATAACTGACTCCTTTCCAATTGAATGTCTACCTAAATAAAAATTTAAAAAAAAAAAAATTACTAACAGGTCTTATTGTTTGTACTTATTTATTTATAAGTCCTTAATAAATTTTATGTATTCACCCCCTCCTTTTTAATATGATAAAATTTTTCAAACTTTTTAGACATATTTTGTGTTTTTGAAATGAGATTGTTTGGGATAATTTAAATAAATATATTTTTAATTTTTTATGAAAAGATATATAAAAAAGTAGAAATGTGAAATGAGATAAATAAATACATTTATCTAAATAAATGTACTTATTTAAGGGAATGTCAAATTTATCAAAACCATAAATGATAACAATATTTTGACTTTTCTTGAGTTTTTATTTATTTTTAATTTATGCATGTGAATTTGTATTGAAATATATATTAGAAGTATGAGTAGTTGAATTATAATTTTTTTTTAAATATTTTGTACAATAAAAAATTAAAATTTAAAGAGCTAATTTGAGTAATACCCTTTCAACTATTAGCGAATATCACTTTACCCTTCATATTTATGAATTCATATATTTTAACCATATTAACTATGAAAATGTATTACTTTTACTCTTCTAGACAACTTTCAAAAAGAGTATATTAGTACAATTTTCATAGTTAATAAAATCAATATGTAAAAATAAAACATATTTAACCCATAATTAAAATAAAACATTTTGATAAATAAGTTCTGTTCACAAGACTAGCTTGAAACTATTTATTAAAAAAATAAAAAATAAAAAAGTGTGGGGCCCATCCGAGGGAGATAGAGTCCATATCCATGCACGCCTTCTGTGATGGAGGAGAGGTGGGAGGTGGGTGAATTGATTTTCAAACAAACAGGAGGACCATTTTGAGGCAGGCCGACACACAGAAAAAGAGGAGACGTGGCTTCTTCTATACTCTTTTAGCCTTTGCCCTTTTTTTTCTTTTTTTTTTCTCTTTTTCTTTTTTTTATTGAAAATATCTTTTATTTTATTATTATTTTTTTAATTATCTACATGTATACATAACAGCCATAGCTTCTTTCTGGGGTGAGTTGTTGCTTTTGTCACATACACATTGCCTTGGGAATTTCATGTTTGGCCATTTTTGTTGTTTTAATTTATTATTGTTTTGATTGGCAGTTTAGTCTGCCTACTTGCATTTTGTATGTTTCTCTCTTTCTCTGTGGCACTTGCTGGTGGTCCTTTGTTCATTTCTTTATTTAGTAACTATATATATATGTGTCCTTTCTATAAATAAATAAATAAACTATATATATATATGTGCATTGCAACCTAGAGGCTATACCTACCCAAAAAAATCTAGAGGCTATAGAGAGAAAGAAGAGAGAGGTGAGAGAGTTATTGCATTGCCCATAACCCTAACTTCTACTTTAAAGACATGCTTAATTAAAGACATTTTCAGTGTACCATATTTATTTTATAAATTTTGAGGAAAATTAAATTTACCCAATCTTATTTTATATGTGTGAAGAGACTGTTTTTATTATTCAAACTCATATTTAGGGTAAGATTGCAATCGAGCGAGTTGTAGAAGAGTCATGATAGAGCCCCTTTTTCATCACCACCCCCACAACTTTCATACACACGTGACGGGTGGTGATTGGAGGAGTAGGAAAAAAAAGAAAAAAAAAAAAAAATATAACCAATGAGAGAGAGAGGGGGTCAAAGGGGGTGAGGGGAAAATGGGGCATGAAACATTTTTGATTGTAGAATTGCGTTGTATCTAAATTGAAAAGGAGTTAATTATATTTTTTACTTGTTAAGGCTAAGTTTGGGAAGTCTCAAAAAAGTCAAAAAGTTAAAAAATTCACTCAAAAAGTTAAAAAGTTATCACTATTCACCAAAAGTCAACAATTACGGCTACACAACTCTCAATTCTAATTTTTCCCTACAAATTAATTTTTACAATTTTTTATTACATATTTTTTCATAAAAAGTCAAAAAGTTAATCCAAACATTCATATTTTCAACCTCAACTTTTTAATCTAAAAAAATAAAAAATACACTTATTTAAGACACCCCAAACAACTCCTAAATATATTAGTCATATAAGAAAAGAGATTTCTCTTTCAACTTCTTTTTATTGGACTCTTTTTGTCAAATTGGTTGAGAAACTACGACTAGTATTTAAATGTGTTTAATGGACTTAAAAAGTTAGATAAAAAAGTGGGGCCATTACTTTTGGATGAAGCAGAAGCAAAATCTAGTAAGAAATTTGATTAATAAAAACATTATTATGGGATTATATTTAAATGATAGAAATCTTAAACAAGTACTAAAATTTCATGACTAGTATAATATTCATGTGTTCATAATATTCAAATATTTAATTTCGTTAAGAATTCTGCATGAAAAAATAATTTTTAAATATTGTGGGTTCCATTATTTTTTTTCTTTTAGATGCCTAACATTCCTTTAGATACACCTAAAACATCACTTCTAAATTTGCCCTTAATGATGTGGACTGCATATCAATTGTTGATTTATTTATAAATCAACCAATGAATACCCAACCCCCTTACTATGTCAGCATAGGCAAATTTAGAGGGTAATGTTTTAAGGATCTCTAGCATTATTCCCTATAAAAATATGAGACTTCTATGGATTAATTTATGTGCATCTTGACTACTGTTCATGTCTAGAAGTTAGTATCAGTGGCTTGGTGGAGTAATTTGAATTTGAGACCTTAAAATTATTGATCCTTTTTGTCTTAAAGATACAAAGAAGCCGAAGCTACTTAATTGCATGAGAAATGTTATATATCATATGTTTTTTGTATCACCATCTATGTCGATACTGATGATTTGTTTCTTTGAAATAATTTTTTAAAAAAAATAATGAAGACTAAGAAAAATAATATATAGCCGTTCTCCAATGAAAAGTTTGTTCAAGGGAAAGCCATAGCCAACACTCGATATAAAAGTCCCAATCAGTTACCTAAACTTGTTCTGTCCACTCTATCCATAATCCATTTCATATCTAATAATTATTAAATTTGAATCTCCTGAAAATAATCATGGAAGAGTAGTGGTTATTAAAATCCAAAGATAATAAAAGAAAGGGGTTGTAGATGAGATGACTAGATTTAGCCCCACCTAAAAATATAAGAGTCTAAGATAACGGCTCCATATGACTATCAAGGGTGTGAAAGAATTGTATGGTCATATATAATTAGGTCCCCCATTATGCTTAGCCAAATAGAAAATAAGATAAAAATAAGGTAAATGATACACATATGTCTAGTGGCGGAGCCAAAAAACTAAATCAGAAGGAACATTTCTTGATTACAACTTAAATTTTTTTTTTTCCATAACCAACAATAAGAAGATAATAATAATTTTTGAAATAATATTAAGTACTAAAACTTAAATAAATTATTACAAAAGTATTTCACATAAAATTTTATAATTAATTTCAAGTAAAATCGAAAAAAAAGTATTACGTGTAACTAGTGTGTCATGGATAATGTAAAAATAGTCATATATTTAAGTCTTAAAATAAATTATATAATGCCAAGATAAATCAAATTTTTACAAAATTTGAGTAAAAATTTCATATAATAGTGATATCACGTCATTATTGACATATGATATCACCAATTAATAGTAAAGCAACATATGAACCCCACATGTAAATATAACTAACACTCTTAGAAATTTTTACATATATATAATGAGATTAAATTTATTTGCATATCAATAATAATGAATATTACTTTTATATTGAGATTTTTTTATGAAATTTTTATACATAAAAATATAATTTGTCGTAGTCACTTCATTTTTAATAAAAAAAACAATTACTATTGTTTTTATAAATTTAAAAATACCTTTAACATTTTATTCTAAATATTATTTTTTATTTAAAATTTTATTTATATAAAAAAAAAATCAAAAATTCAAGAGGACACGTGACCGCTCTAAGTCCCATGTGGCTACTCCACTGCATATGTCATTAAATGAATTTCACTACAAGGATGAAAGGAGGGTCAGGTGGAAGACATTGAAAGAGGGGTTGGCGATGGCTAAAAGGTTGAGACACGGGTGAATTGTGGCATGGAAGGGTGGTTGACGACGTAGGCAATGGCTGCTAGAGTTATGGAGATTAGAAAGTGAAGAAAGAGAAAGAGGGGCATTTTGGTAAATTTAAAAAATATATTTCACCCTTTTGTAAAAAAAATTTCTTCCTAAGAGCTTTTGAGCTATTTTAGAAAAATGATTATAATCAATTTTTTAGTTAAAAACTAATTATAATCAATTTTTTGTGAGAGAAGGAAGTGGATTATAATCTGAGAAATAGATTATAACCAACTTCTCAAAAACCCCAATTTGTTTGCACACCACTATTCTCTTCATTACACATCTTCATATATATAAATATACAGTAATTATAGTGGTGTCTCTCCAACAAAATTATCATCCCATCCCAGACAAGGGTACCTGCTGTGTGCCGTGCTTGCAAAAACGACATAGTTTTTTCTTCTTCTTCTTTGTCTTTTTTTTTTTGTTTTTTCATCTTTGGTTTGAAACAAAACAAAATAAAATCATACAAATCTTCATATATTGTAGTAAGGAGAAATATCTACTAGCATATTTTTTATTTTATTTTTGAAAATTCACATGAGTTGAAATTTATTATTTATTGAGTATTATATTTTTAATGTTTTTAAAAATCAAATTAGACTAATTATATTTTATTTGGTTGATTTTTAGAGTATATTGGTTGATTTTTAGAGTATATTTATTATTTATTGAGTATTATATTTTTAATGTTTTTAAAAATCAAATTAGACTAATTATATTTTAGAGTATATTGGTTGATTTTTTGACAAATCAATAAATAATATGTAATAATATACATCATTGCAAGTAAATTTAACAGTAATTTTTTAAAGAATTTATGATTTTTTTTTTTTTTTTTTTGGATTTGTCTGAATGAGTACAATATTGTTGTTGTTGTTGTTGTTGTTATTATTATTATTTGAAGAAATTATTAAAAAAAAAAATCTCAGGTAATAAAATAAATTATGAGTTTTTAATTTTATTAATTTAAATTTTAAAATTTTGATTTGTTTTTAATCTCAAACCATTCATCCATTTTTGATAGGTAAAACTCACATTTTTTTAAAAAAAAATTTAGTCATTAAACTCAATATAGATATACATAAAGTCTCTAAAATATCATTTTCTGTCAATTTAGCTAACGAAAATAGGTCAATGGTTTAAACTAAAAAAATTAAAAAATTAAGATTAAAATTAATAAAATTAAAAATTTATAATTTATTTTATTATAAAGATCAAATTTTAAGATTTTTTTAAAAATAATTTTGCCTTATTATTTTTGTTAATTTTTCTTAAAGTAAAGTAATTTTGACAGATGTGCTCAAACCAAAAACTAACCAATAGCAGCACACACACCAAAAAAAAAAAGCAAAAACAAAGGAGAAATTATATTTAAAAAAAGAAGAAGAAGCAAAACGCACCAAAATTGTGCCGTTTTACCATACAGCAATACTTATTGTACAGCAGACACTCCTTTCCCTCCTATCCCCAAACAAACTCTCAATTCACACCATCATGACCCCTTGTTCCTCACCACCGTGACTTACCCTTCTCCAATTGTAATTATTTTTTGTTACATGCCTATTTATAATTATTTTCCCTAAATGCCTTTTTTTGTTGTAGATTCCCTAACGCTGTGTTTGGTTAGGAGATTTTGGAAGGGATTTGAAAAGGGAAAGGAAAAAGGTATGTGAAACTATGTGAAATGTAGGTATATTTTTTTCACATTTCACCTACCTTTTCCATTTCCCTTTCCAAATCTCTCCTCAAATCCCTCAACCAAACACAGCATAAAAGCATTTCCTTCAACTCCTAGGAAAAAAAAAATTAAAATTAAAATTAAAACAAAGTAGCATGAAGATTACCCCCAAAGAAAAAAAATTTAATTAATTAATTAAAATTAATTTTTTTTGTTTTTTTGACACTAGATTCTAATCCCAAGACAATCATATTTTAGAAAAGCCAAGATGTACTTCCTAAGTTTTAAAATTTGGACAGAAAAATACCTATCATAGCTTGTCTTTTCTCTTATTTTAATGAGATTAACCTATTCTTGAATGAATCATGTACCTAAAACTAATTAACAACATAGATAAACTCACTATATTACCCACATGATCAGATCATTGAAAAGAATAATCTAGATGTCTTATTGTGTATATGAATTAATTAATAGTCATTACCCAAATAAAATGGAGATGCGTATCATCCTTTGGATTGTGGTACATTGTCCTTGGTCTAAGGTTCATGTTTGGACACAAATTTTGTTGCATTCCATGCACTGATACAGTCTCTATCAGTATAAACTAATAAATTAATTGATTTTTAAAAACAATATTCCTCTTAATGCAATAATAAATTCAGTAAGGGTCCATTTGGAGAGGTTATTTTAGGCAAAAGGTGAAAAAAAAAAAAAAAATCATCGACTTCTTCCTTTTCATTTTACTTTTTTGCATGTTTTTCATAAAAAAATAAGTAAATAAATAAACCAAAAATTCTTTCCAAACATATTATTAGTTTTTTTCACCACATTTTAGCCAAAATATTATTAGGCTTTCCTCAAATGGGCTCCTAGACATAAAAATAATATTGGAAAAAGTACATAGTGCAGTGTTAATAGTAATGATTCATCTTAAATGAGGCTCCGAATTTACAAAAAATGAATGCATTGAAGGTACAACTACATTGACATTCTTCTTCTTTTTTCTGGATAAATTGTTACAGTAGTCTCTATATTTTAATTTTTGTGTAATTTTGGTTTTATATTTAATTGACTTAATTTTGATTCTAAAATTATTATTTTGCTTCAATTTAGTCTAATCGATTATACCTCTTACTATTTTTATGAAAAATATGTGTATAAATGCATCACAGACTTCTTGTCATCTTAGTAGCATCTCCTTCTCTGAATCTGGGTGTAAAAGACAGTACAACTTGGTTAGCATCAAAAAATGGTCAGTCCTTTGTATCTACTCTTTATAACCATTCTAACCTTGTCTTTGGTAACACTGTTAGTTCAAGTAGTTTGGTTTGGCTCAACTACTTGCCACCCAAAGTGCAATTTTTTTGTTAGCTCGCATGGAAACACAAGGTTAAAACATTTATGTTCTTGCAACGGATTGGTGTATTGGATAGGTCGGCTTCTATCTCATGTCTCTTTTGTAAAACACAACAGGAAACAATTCATCATGTTCTGATTCACTACCTTATGGTTTAGAGGATTTGGACTGGGTTGCTACAATGGTGGGAAACTCTTTGGGCAGTTCCTGGTTCTGTTGAGGATCTGCTGCAGTGATGGGCAGAATACATTTGTAAGAAAAAAAAAAGAGGAGAATCTAGCATGCCATACCACTAATCACTCTTTGGTCCATCTGGAAGATTAGAAATGAGTGCCTCTTTCAAGCCTCCCAATTAAACATTCAGGTGTTGCAGGAACTCATAATCATAAGGCTTGCTATCTGGTTAAAGTCCTCTTCCAAAGAATTCCACTTCTCCATTAATGACCTTCTCTTCAATGTTTCTGGTGTGAGGCATTGCCTTCGTTCATGAGGTGTATTTTGGTTGATAATGTTTATGGCATGGCAGCAGTGATCTGATCTGTTGAGGTTTGCTTTACCCTGATGAATTGATTAAGAAGCTTGCATTATCCTATTGTATTGATCTGCTGGCCTTGTCTGTTAGTCTGCTATGTTGATCTAGAAGCTCTGTTTTTGGTGTGTGAGGAAGCTTTGTTTTTTGGTTTTTTCTATATATTCTGCTTAGCTGGGACTACTTTTCGGTTGCCTTTGTTTGCTTGTTGGCTTCTCACCAACTGGAGCTTGGAGCTTGGAGCTTGCGTTAACTCCAAGCTCCTCTTTATTAATATATTTACCATATTTTGTATGTTTCATCAATAAAGATTTCTTTTGCCATTCAAAAAAAAAATGTGTATAAATGTCATGTGCCATATTTTTTAAAATAAAATTATAAATTTACTAAGCTTGGTGAGATAAGCTCAACCAATTGAGTAATTATTTTCCGGCAAAAATACTAATGACATTATTAATTGGAACAAAATAGAAAAAAAAATTAAAATTAATGGTCAAAATTTAGCCAATTGAAAATAGAGGAACTAAAATGACACGAGACAAAATGTAGGGACTAGTGGTGTAATTTATCATTTTTTTCTTTTCTTTTTTCTTTTATAGCAGAACTATATTCACATTCTATGCACTATTTCTACAAATTTTTATTTATTTAATATAGAGTAGTGCTAAAAATTCTAATTACTGTCCTAACTAACACACTAACCAAGACACAAGATATAGGTATATGGGTACCACGACTTAACATGGCCTTGCCTAATATATTGTAGCTAGTTGGTGTGCTTTTTTTTCTTTTTTTTTTTCATATTTGATTTATATAAAATATTACAATAAAACCCAATAAATTACATCTTGGTAATGAATGTCAAATACAAACTTTACAAAATTAATTAATACATGGGGAATAAGACCCACACATAGGTGGAAAGATTCGAACTACTGACCTTCTAGTGAGGTGCAAGAGTGTGTTAATTGGTACACTAATTACTGTTTATACCATTATTCTTTATTATATAGTAATAATGCTAAAAAATCTAAAATTAAATATTATATAATGTGTCGTTAATGCATTTTTTTTAAGAAAGCTAATACATTTAGCAAATGCTAAATTTTTTTTTTTTTTTTTTTTTTTGGGTTAGTGAGAAAGTTGAGTGGGTTTTTAGTTTTTTTTTTTTTTTTTTGATAATTTGATTTTTTTTTTTGTTGGCATAATTAGTAACAAAAAAAATAGCTAGTGATATGTAGAAGTAATTATGCATGCTTTGTAACAGGAAAATACTATTTTTATTTTTAAAAAAATTATATAATTTTTCATTACAATGATATGATATTTCGAGAATTTTAGTTCTACATTTTCTTTTAAAATGATCAATCTCAATACAATCACATCATTTTAAGCATAATTTTTTTTATATTTTTTATTTATATATTATTACTCAATTGTGAAATATATATCAACTTCAGGGTCACACTCGCACAGCTAGATTGGTCATAGAAACCAGGTGGGTTACACTTGGGAATTGAGAAACTCTCAGATATGAAAAATATTTAATTTAATTTAATTTTTTTGAAAAAAAAATTCATTTACAATATGACCCACTCATATTAAGTCATCACTTTCCTCAAATATCTCATGTAGTTGTCTTCTTCCACTTAGCGTTTTAATTTATAAAATTAAAGAAACCCCTCCGCAAATTACATGGTAGATTCCTCACCTAACCTATATGTTTTGTCCTATTGATGGTCAATGAGAAAATGTTCACAACAAAACAACATCTTGATTTTATGAATATTCTACTTTACAATTTCATCTTTGATCATTCAAACTTACTTAAATCCCATTTTAATGTAGCTTATTAGAGTTTTATATGTATATATAACCCGGTATCTGGTCATAAGGACTAATTAATCTGGAGATCAATCTCACTGTGCACTAACAAAGGTCCAATTATATTTAGAAGATTTTTAATTTGAGACCATGAAGGAACACATTCCCAAACTCCAGTCCTTAACCAGTAGGCCAACCTTTAAGAGTTAGGTTATTAGAGTTTGTTAAATTCCGTTTGATATTCTACAAAATAATTTAAATAAGTTGAAAAAAAAATCATCAAAAGGTCAGAAAGGGCAATTTTAATTTTTAATTAATCGACTTTCAAGTTCAAAAAACCTGCACCAAATGGGGCATGTGGTCACCTGCACCAAATGGGGCATGTGGTCTAATTAATCTTGTTTTTTTATGCTTTATTCCCACTTGACAAAACTTATTTGTAATACTTAGAATTTAGAACTCCATACTTAAATGGCTGTACTTTGAAAAACTAGATGGGTTAAGAGACTCTAAACCAAAGGAGGAGATAAATTAAATATAAAAGAGAAGCTTTGTGAGTTAGATTAGAACTCTAATCATCAACGATTTCAAACAAGGTTAATTATTGGGTACTTTCTGAACATCAAGAGGTATTGTTTATGTAGTTTTGTAAAATCAATATAGTAGCGGAAAATTTTATGAGTAGAACCAGATGCAATTGAAAAATGACATACTTAAAAGGCATTTAGGAAGTGATTATTTTAATTATTTTTTTACGAAAAGACAGTGAAAAAAAAAATTAGAAAGTAATGTGATTGAGTGTTTTGATTTTTTGATTATTTTAGCCTTGGCTCAAGGAGAGAACCTTGGCTCAAAAACTAGAACCAGGATCCTCTCCTTGCAGCCTCCATACTTGCGCCCGTCTTTGCAGGCCTTCGGGTATACTTTTAGGCCCAATTTTGATAATCCGAACCGTTCATATTTTATGATTTATTTAGTATATCATACCTGTAAAAAATCAAATTGATCGGATATCAGAAAGTATGTGTTTGAAAAATTGAACTAAAAATTATTTTTTAAATAATTTAATAAACAGTTTTCCAAACATATGCTTTCTGATATCCGATCAACTTGATTTTTTACAGGTATGATATACTGAATAAATCATAAAATATGAACGGTTCAGATTATTAAAATTGGGTCTAAAAGTAGACCCGAAGGCCTGCAAGGACGGGCGCAAGTACAAAGCTGCAAGGAGAGAACCTTGGCTCAAAAAACTAATACCTCAAACGGGACCTTAGTATCCGCCACAATTTCTCATTTATCAAAATAGCATACTGACACATCACATAATAATTTTTATCGAAATAACTACTATTAAATCGTTATTTTAAATCGCTTGTAATAAAATTTTCAAATTCAATTTTGAAAAATTCATAGATAAACAATGGCCATATATCTAAATTTGAGATAATTTTCTTTGAGCATAAGGTGTCAACATTTTTCATTTTCCATATAAAAATCCAAACACAACCCAATGAAGAGGTGAGTGTAGTGGTGGTGATGGTAATGACTAAGATGACACAAACATGTTGTTTGTATTAGACATATATATATATATATATATATGAGTTTTCAACATCTATAACAGCTGGTCCAACTTTTTGTAGGGAAGAAAAGTGTGTCCAAATACACCTGGAAATTGAGGTGGGTTTTGTCTGAAACTTATAACAAACACTCAGAGTCACACACACACACACACACATATATATATATATATGGAATAGAATATATAAAATGAGATAGAGACTCCAGTGAGGTCCAAGTGATGAGAGTGATTAATGTTACACATAAGAGAGAGAGAGAGAGAGAGAGAGAGAGAGAGAATATGAGAGAGAGAGAGAGGAGAGAGAGGGAGATGGGAGTATGAGGAGAGGATTGAAACACCAATGCAAGAGAGAGAGAGAGAGAGAGAGATCTTATCTCATTATCATCATCTGAAGGTCTCTCTATATACTTATTGGAAAGGGAAGGTATCTCTGGATTTTTTGTTTTCCAGAACACCCAATCGTTTGTTTGCTCTCTTATAACTTATATATTATTATTAAATAATATATAATAATAAATAATAAATTAGGAATGGCCAAACACCAATAATGCTCTATGTCATGCACGTGACATCAAATTACTACCCATTTTCACCTGAACTTCACTAACCATTTTTTTTTTTTTCTTCACATTATCTGCTCTCTTTTTTTTCTTTTTTAATATAGAAAATTTATTTCACAAACTATTTTTTTAAAATTTTATATGACTTTTTTTTTAAAAAAAACAACCCTCTTTTTAGAAAAATTTTAAAAAATCATTTTTTAGAATTATTTTTGTAGAAAAATAAAACGATATGAAAATTATGAATATTTCATTATTTTTCGAAACCCAGACCTCTTGCTTACTATAATTATATTTTTATTTTCATTTTTTACAAAATACAAAAAAATTGTTTAACGAAATCTTTTCGAAAATTGTTAGCTGAATTTTTTTAAAACCTCTTTTAAGAAATATAAAAAATATAATTTTCAATTTTTATTTTCACGCAATAATAAAAACTGTATAGAAATTGTGCGTGATTAAAAAAATTTCATTATATTTATTTTTTATTTTTTAAATACACAACCAAACAGCTTTGCTTGATGTAAATTTGAGATGTAGGTGCACAAGTTACAATCAGGTTATAATCCCATGTGCACCATCAGTGGAATTATTTGGGAACAAGTGCAGTGTCAGCCGTTGGATGGTCTAGGTTTCATGATGGCCCACCTCATGATTTTTTTTTTTTTTTTTTTTTTTTTTTTTGACCAACATAGTAACATGGCTTGTTTTTTCTAACACTCTCAAAGATTCACATGATGGAATTGGAGATGTCGCTGCGTAGAAGTAATTATTGTGTGATAAAATAGATCTATTTTAAAATTTGTTTTGATAATTCAAACCGTTCATATTTTAGAATATATTAAATAGAACATGTTTGTAAAAAATCAAGTTAATCGGATATTATTTATCTATTCATCCACTCATATTTATATCTAAAAATAAATAATAATTGTGATTTAAAATATTAAAATAAATATAAATGTGAAAATTATATATATGTTGATATATATGTTGTGCCAAATGCAGTAATTATTATTTGGGAAAATGATTTTTGTTAGTAGAAATTTATTGTGTATTCACTTAGCAATTATCATGTTTACATTAAGAATTTAAAGCATTCAAAAGAAAAAATTTGTGAGTCTCATTACTTTTTTTAAGATACAATGAACCTTACAAGTATGCATAACGGTTATCGTGTAGTCAACATAAGTCAAATCCCCCTCCCCACATAAAATTAATTTAGATGAATTTTATGGTTTTTTCTAGTACTTTTTTCATCTGAATTCACATAGTATTTTTTTTTTTTGGATTAGGATTATTAGTTGTGGAGAAGTGATTATAGCTTATACATTAACAGTTTATACCTTATAACTGTGAACATAAGTTGATTTTTAACTTATAAATTAAGCTTCTCCTCCCTCACTCAAAGAATAAGTTAATTTTTGACTTACAAAAAGTTATAAACTGTATTGTTAAGCTAAACTAAAAAATCAAAATAACTTAAATTAAACTAAAAACTGAAATGAGCTGAAAATAAGTCCTACCAAACAGGACCATTATATATTACTAGAATATTTCACTTTTTTGTTTTACCATTTGCATGTGGTATAAAACATTTATTATTCTGTAGTCAACATAAGCGATGAAACCCCCAATAAAATCTAGATGAATTTTATTGATTCTTTCTAATACTTTTTTACTTGAATTCACATAGTAAATTTTTTTTTTTAGATTTTGATTGTTATTTATTACTAGAATATTTCACTAAATTTTTTTTATCAATTACATGTGGTATAAAATATTTATCGTACGAATAGATATATACACACGAGATGAAATAATTATCGCACTACAAATACAATTTCTTTTGGGGCTAAACATGATGACTAAAATTTGTTGAGTGAATCTGTGTAGACAGATAAGAAAAACATACAGATATTAATCCTTTTTACTAGTTTCATTTTTAACTTGGCATTCATATAAAAATTTAAAATGGTAAAAAAATAAGATGATTGTATTTTTATTTGTTTTATATTATTGAATTACATAACAAGATTTTTTAATTATTTCGAAATAAATGACTAATTATTTAAGTAACATGAAATAGTGATAATAAAATAAAATTTCACACTGTTGGAAAATATTGTTGAGTGACATATTTTTCTAGATATGGTGTGTTACGTTTGTTGTGTAAATTTACCTGAAAGTGAAAAACTGGTAAAATACTTATCATCTTCATTTCTCACCCAAAACAAAATAAAGAATAAAAAGAGACAAATACTGTAAATTACACTGAAAATTATGATTGAATTTTTTTTTCATCACGCAAAACCTTAAAAGTACTCTCGTACTTATATCTCTCTCTCTCTCTCTCATTGTCACTTCTTTGGTTGCTGCATCAAATAGTTCCTACAGTTTCCACATCAAAGCCATAATCATCACGCCTCTCTCTCTATTCTTTTTCCCACAACACAACAGTTTCCGCATCAAAACACCGACCCATCACTCTCTCTCCTCTCTCTAAAAAGCTCATGAATCACTGCTCTCCAGACATTCCAGGACCATTCTGGTGGACACAAAACCACCACCACCACCACCAACAACAACAACCACCACCCTTCATGGAACCCCCTCCCAAAACCCCTTCTTCCCACCACCACAGCGCCCCCGCAGCCACGGCGGGGTTCAATTTCAACCTGAACAACCAAGAAGACGATGAGGAATTAGCCGTCGGAGAAGAGAGAGAAAACCCGGAAGATGAACAATTCGAAGAAATAGACAAAGAACCCATGTTCGAAAAGCCTCTGACTCCGAGCGATGTTGGAAAGCTAAACCGACTCGTCATTCCGAAACAACACGCCGAGAAATACTTCCCCCTCGGCGGCGGCGGAAGCGAGAAGGGGTTGTTACTGAGTTTCGAGGACGAGTCAGGGAAGTTGTGGAGGTTTCGGTACTCGTACTGGAACAGTAGCCAGAGCTACGTCTTGACTAAAGGCTGGAGCCGATTCGTCAAAGAGAAGCGGCTCGACGCCGGCGACGTCGTTTTGTTCGAGCGCCACCGCGTCAACGCCGACCGCCTTTTTATTGGCTGGAGGCGGCGCTCCGCCAACGGAGCGGTGGCGCCGCCGGGTGCGGTGGTGGGTAGTGCTGGCGGTGGAAGAGGTGGGGGGTGGACCAGGGTGTTCTATTCTGCGCATTCTTATCCTTCGCACCCTCCTAGTAGTAATGGGCCTCATGCTATCCCTATTCCTATCCCTATTCCTATTCCTATACCATACCAACCTGACTGTCTTCATGCAGGTATATATATCATTTTCATTTTCATTTTCCTTGCTATACACTCACACTACATTCCATTCAAACCCTATCTTAATTTTGTTTTTTCCAATTCTATACATATATTATACACCTGTCAAAGTGCCTAAGAAATCAATTTCCCTAATTTCAAATTATTTTTTTATATGATTTTTTATAAAATAAATTTTGAGTGAGACAATATTGACTTAAATTTGTTTAGTAATTGAGTGACAAAAATATTTTTGCAATTTGAACAACACTGTCAAATGATATTTTGAAATCATTTAATCCTTTTAATTTAGAAACACTTTCCAATTACTTGGGAGCTAAGCTTTTATATCAGGAAAAAAAAATGTATTTAGAAATGATTTATTTGTAAATACAAATTCTATACATCAAAATTTCACTAAAATAGTAAGTTATTTTAATGGGTCTTTTTTTTTTAATAATTTGAATGGAATAGATATAAATCTTCAACATCATTTTCTAAAAAATAAAAAATAAAAAAATAAATATTAGTATATTATTACTCTATAAATATTTACAAACAAAGAGCTACTGTATTTTTGCAATGCCTGTGAAGAAAATAATTGCTATTTCCAGATGTATTTTTGCTACCTCCAGCTAATACTGTCTGATCTGTGATATAAACATTTGTCACATTACACAAGACAAGACCAAAGTTTTTGGAGGCTTGTAGTTAAATGGTTAGCTGGAAGTAAGCATTGTTCTACAATTCTGTCTCTCTCTCTATATATATATATTATGCTAAAAATATGGAAATTAAATATAGAATCAGATATATAAAATAAAAAAAATAAAAATAAAAAAACAAATGGATAAGATTTGTTAATTGGGCTCACTTCTCAAAAAAATGTATCTATTCATTTGGCATTTTTTATTTGATTCTGTATTTTGTTTCTGTATTCCTAGACTTAATTGATATATATATGTTGTTTGGAGATCAAAATTTTTGATGAGTTTGTTAGGGGAAGAAACTGAAGCAAATACATGCACGTGTTGAATTATTGCAGGGACAGTTGTGCAGAAGCAAACAACACCTAGTAGTGGGAACTCCAAGAGACTGAGGCTGTTTGGGGTGAACCTGGAGTGCCAGACAGATGGGTCCGAGCCATCCACCCCAGATGGTTCATCCATGTCGAGCCAGGGTCAAGCCCACTGCCAATATTGCACCATTAATAATCCTCATGCTTCAAACCACCATCAAAGTGACAGCATGGTAAGCTCTCTCTACATATTTTATAACTTTTTAATTGAAGACAATAAAGTAGAGTGATGAAGAGATAGCTATAGATAGATAGATAGATAGATAGATAGATAGAGGTGTCCAATTTTCCACAATGATTTTGTTGCTTCCTCTAATGGGACAGATATACAATACAAGTATTAGTTTGCTTGGGTATATAATAATAGTTTTGGTTTGACAAGTCTAGTAGGCCCCATTTGCCTAACAAGTTGATTAATTTATCCACAATGACAAGTGGGTTAATTAATCACAATCATAGAAGAGAAGACCTCCTTTACCCTTGATATGAAGTAGTAATGATAAATACTTTTTTTTTCAAAAAAAATTATGGGTACATATTATTTTCCAACATGAAGTGTAGTTCAACAAGTAAAGATCCTTTTATGGAAGCACTGAACATATGCAACTACAACTACTGAAAGATAGATTCTGACATTTTTGGGATTTACTTTTCCATATATAATATGTAGTACATACATATGTTTGTATATCATTTTCGATATATATATGTATGCGCACTAATATGTGCAAGAAATTGCGAAGAGAGTTGAGTGCAGTGGATAGCAGTTATTAGTTTAGTAATTTTATTTTTTTGGCATATTAATAACTGATATAGCCAACATAAATATTTCGATTGTTGTGGATATTTTAAAAATCAAAATTGTATGAGTTGTGTATTTTTATATATTGATAGTATAGATATATTCATATGAATCATGGTATTAGGGTAACCATGTGTGTTTTTTTGATAATTGGGTATCCGGATCAGTATGTGCACCTTGACTAATCGCAAGAACTGGACAAACCTCCAGTGGTTCCAACATTTGAAATGTTTAGCCTTCGTGAGATTCGAACCTACGACTTCTTAGGTAGTAAATTCTTTGTTGTTGTTCCCTCCTACGACCTTTTAGATGGTATACCCTTTGATTGGCTTCTCCTCCGACTAAGCCAAAATTCTGGGAGTTAGGATAACCCATGAGTTGTGATGTGTTGTGTTACATTTCCACCAGACCCACTAGAGAACATTTCACAACAGTGTGGAAAATGCAATTCAGGACACACCCTGAAAAAATAAAAAATAAAAAAGAAGGGGTATATGATTGCTATACAGTGGGCCTATCTTCAATACTGTGGGTCATCATCAGATACAACCCATGTTGAGATGACTTTTATTGGGCATGGTTAGTGGTCCAACCCTACTAGCATTTGCATTCCTCTCAATAACAAAAGTCAATAAATGAATAGACTTTTGCTTCCCCCTCCCTCCTTTTATTACCCAAAAAAAAGTACAGTTAGAAGCCAACCAATTCCATTGGAGTGTGATTGGGTTTAGTTTGGCTTGCTAGTCACATTTTGGATGGTACGTCCATCCTGTGAAGCAGCATTCAATGACACCAATGCATTGCCTACATACATGTGGTGTTTATAGTCTTAAGTGGATCCGTTTTGTGTTTTAATTTTTCATATTGTGTCAATTTAATTTAATTTGTTACATTTGTTAAAAATTAAATAGAAATCAAAGGTAAAAGATCGATTCAATAGAGAATTAAGCATTTTAAATTGAACATCAACTCCTCAATCACTTTGAAGAAAATGAATAAATATTTTGCCTTTTGATTTCAGATTAATTTTTATGGGAGTGTGGTTAATTAGACTAAATTGACACAATGTGAAAAAATTTAAAAATAAAATCAATGCAATTAGAAATGTAATAACGAAATTGACACAAAAGGCGAATTAGAGGGACTATGAATATAATTTTCACTAGAAATTAATAATTTTATGCTTATATCAATTTCATTTCAAGTGAATGAGTCATTATATGACCTGAAATAGTAAGGCACAAATAGTTTTTTTTTTTTTTTTAATTCCCTTTTTCGGAAAGTGAAATGGATTTGATTTCAGTTAATTAGGTCATGCTAGATAGTGACTTAACATTGAACCAAACCAATCTAAGTTCTAGTTGATGTTCACATGGTTTTTGAGATTGAATTTAACCAAGTTGTATCTAGTTATTCAATTACAAGTACAGTTGTCAAGGGTTTCTAGTCCAAGGCATTATCTTAACTCTCTCTCTCTCTCAGGTGAGATTAGGGGTTAAAATCTCATTAGAGATGAAAATAGGGTGTGAAAAGCTTCTTAAGTTCTATCTGTGTCATTTCCACTTGCGATTTTGTTATACTTTTAGAAGTAGGTCAAGTATATAATTGTATTTTCAATTATAAAAAAATAAAATAAAATAGACTTATCTAATTGAGAAAAGAATAAGATGAAATAAAAGTTTTTAAATTCTTATCTGATTGACATATCTTGTCACTTAACGACTCTCTCATACTTTGTATGTCAAATATATAATTGTATTTTTCATCATGTAAAATATAATCAAAAAATTAAGAAAGTGAAGTTTTTAAAAGCAATCACCAAGTAATTTTATGATCCATGAGATGGATTGTCATGATATTAGGGCTTTGTATTATTATTGTATGCATGCTTTCTTAACACCTTTTCATGGTTGGTACTCAATTCAATAAGGGACAATCATGTACTAACTCTCACTCTGTATTATTATTGTATGTCACAGGATATCAATTATTATCGCCAAGGATAATGATCTGAGGATGTGACTTCCAGGAATTGACTAATTTACAAGAACTTGGAATGTCCACAACAAAAAAAAGAAAAATTAAAAAAAAAATTAAAAAGAAAGAAAGAAAGAAAGAAACTGAGAAAATCCCTGATTTTCAGGCAACTTTCTCTCACTAGAAAATGTGGGAGAATATCATCATCATCAAGCAAAGCAAAGCAAAGGGGGTAAGGTAAGAGGAACAACAAAATCAAATAATGGGGGAGGTTGAAAGATAGAGAAGATTTATGGAGAGAGAAGAGGATGGGGCTAAGGGCCCACAAAAGATAGGCTAATGTCAGACAAGGCCCAAATGGGGGAATATGGTTGGTTGCCACGAGGAATCTAATATGCATAATGGTCTACTGTTGGGATTCTGCCTGAAGATTTTTCCATGGGGGAAGAGGGAAGGCCCTCCCTCATTCATCATCATTATCATCATCACAATAAGTAGGAGATGGTGTGTCTATGAGGGTGAGTGGGTGGACTTTTTTTTTTTTTTTTTTTTTTTTTTTTTTTAACATGAAAAGACAGATGGGATGGCATGGCATGGCATGGCACAGGCCAAGTAGTATTAATCCAGTCCCTCTCTCCATCCATGTAGCCAACATGTCTTGGTTCATCTCTTTTGTATTTTTTTTTTTTTTTTAACATTTTGGAGTTAATTACAAAAAATATTGAAAATGAACAAATTCCCATTATTTTTCTCTTTCATTTTTTGCCATGCGATAGGTGAGTTTGATTTTTATTCATCTACCTTTAAAGAAAATGAATAAAATTGATCCCATTTAGCTCTAAGTTAATTAGCTGAACTACTTTAATTGATCACTTCTATACACTTGAGAGGTGGAGAGATCAATCATTGACTGACAATAATAGGTTATTTCTCTTTCTATTATAGTGAATTTCTTGAATTGTTATGGGGGGCTTTCTTGTATTATATAGTGCTTGTTGGTGTTAGACTTTTGAGTGTGTATTGTTAAACTTTTTAAAATGACTGATTATCTAATTTGACGTAATCATCTTGATATTCATATCTTTTACTAATTAATTAAAAAAATAAGGTTTGTTTTGTTTTTCATAATTTTGAAAACAAAAATAATGAGGAGATTGAAGTCATTCATCATTTCATATCATTTCAAAAAAAAAAAATTATTTTTTGGGAGAATTATATGCAGATGAAAGAAGAAAAAAAAAATTACTAACATATGAAGGGTGTGAATGTTTTATAGTGAGGTGCAAATAAAAAATTGTCAGGGTGTAAGTGTCACTTGCATCTTGCATCTTCTTATGTGTTGATAAAAAAAAATTTCTCCCACCAGTATGTAAATTCTCCTTTCTTTATTTGGTAAGAAAAATAATATTTTTAATCTTTACCAAAAAGAAATGAATTGTTTTCATTAAACCTTCATCAAATAAGTTCATGATTTTCTATGATGATGGCCATGATTATGATTATAATGATGATTATGTGCTGGTGATGGGTGATGAGTCTTATTTGTTACCCTCATTGTCATCAACATTCAAGTTTGTGCATAAAATGAAGGGATAAGACAGAAGTAATTCTGTTGTTTAAGACTATGGCCAAGTTTGGCATCCTTAAAATAATTCATCTTTTATCTTTTTATCTTTTTTTTATCACATCACCCCTCTACTTTTTTATAATTTTTTCGTAAAAAAATAAAAAATACACTTATTTAGATTATTCCAAACAAGATCATAAGGGTTCTGTCTACTTTTGTAGTGTACAAAACCTATAAACCTATAAGTATAGATATAATTGCTATAAACATGTGGAGAAAAAGTTGTGGTCCATGGAAATCACAAGTCATTGCATCACTGTCAAGTAAAATAGTAGTAATCACTAAGAAAATGAATGCCTATGAGACTAACAAATAAAGGATAGTGGTAGGAGAGAGGAGTGTGTGCATATAAGGCTTTTCTTAACTGGTTAAAAAGTTAATTTTTTAATATTTTTATGTTACATGATTTTTTTATTAATTTTGTATCTTTTTTAAAAGGTTAAAAAATTTAAAAATTAACTTTTAACTTATTTTTGAAAATATAAAGGAAGAGATTGAAATACAATAATGTAATAAATTGAGAGAAATTTTTTTTAAAATTATTCAAAATTTCAAATTTAAGGTCAAGATTAATTTAAGAAGTGGTCTCATAATAATAATTTATGATAAATTTATTAAGAATTTTTTGATTTCACAAACTTTCTAACTGAAATATTGATAGAAAAAATTCACAATAAAACAAAATTCACATAATGCTTGTGGATCATCTCATAAACAATCCTTTGGTTGTTCATTTGAATCTTAGTGTCAATGAAATTTGAACACTGACATGACATATGCTTCACAATAATTCTCATGTTATCATGAGCTCAAACACTATCATCAAACAAAAGAATATAGGTTGGTTAAATAATTAAATTTCACTGGTGGCATACTTAGAGATTGTGTTTAGGAGATAGCTTAAAATTTCTCTGACCTTGAGATCAAAATATTATTTTGTATAATATATATGATATGTACTTGAAAAAAAAGATAGGGCTAAGTGAAATTTTCAAAAGTTTAGTGAACTGAAAATGAAAATTGTAGGGCTAAGTGAAATTTTAAAATTTCCATGACTTTAGGTCACAATAGTATATGTTCTCCAACCTTCATACTTAGGTTGTGAATTTAAGTCTTATGTCGAGCATTGAGGGATGATTTTCATTTTCTTTCCCCATAAATGTAGGTTAGAGCAGCTTAAAAAAAAAAAAAAAAAAAAAAGTCCATCGGACCTAAGTAAAATTCTTAAAAAATTGAAAGGGCCACGTAAACTTTCTTAGACATTAGAGAGCCAAAATAATATTTTGTGTCCCAAAAAAAAAAAAATCTATAAAATTTAAGAGAAATTTTCAAGAAGTTTGGGCCCTCACATTGGTTCAATGTGTGCCTCAACTCAAAGCTACCTCAATGGTAGACAAGGAGAGATTCTCTATTTAGATCTCTCATGTCTCCTATCCAAAGGTTTTCTTTTCATTACACAAATAGACTCATCACTTGCACAAATAGACTCATCACTTAGTAAAAGCATGCCACATTAACAGAAGTATGTGAAAAATTCTAAACAAATGGTCCAATCTCAATACGATATAGAATTCTCTGTTAAAGTCTTTCTTTATTTTCCAATTCTATTGCTCCTCTCAACGATGCAATCAAATCAAAGATATTCATTATGTAATATAAAGATATCCCGAGGTGGATCCAATACAAAAGGGGAATTTTATGTCTAGATCTTGCTTATCCTCATATTCTAATACTCCTCACCACTACTACACACAATTAAATAGAGAAATTCATCATGTGATTAGAAGGTATCGTAAAACAAATAGATATTGAATATTCTTAGCTGAGGATTCAGCTTCTCGCCAAATTTAATAATGTCATGTGAGGGCTCACAAAGATACCCCGTTGACCTCCCCTGGAGAAATGGAGTTGAGAGTGTAGTGGTTGTGCAAGTGGGGAGGTCCTCAAATGTACATATACATATACATATAATGTGATCATTGGTTTTGGCTTTAAATTATTGACATTTGAAGGGACTTGATTTCCTCTGTACAATGTGCTTGCAAATGCTAAGAACAATTGCCTTAAGAGTTAAAGAGCACCGCAGAGAGAGAGAGAGAGAGAGAAAGACCATGTGAAATATTTCTTCCTATCTCACTTTTGTTTTTCGTGTCATCAGTGTTTTTGCCTTTTGGACTTTGTTGGGTCATCTTAAGCTCACCTTCTCTTGCACCTGAAAAGAAAGAAAGACTAGTAACACCTTTTGTTACTTATGAGAAAAATCAAAGGGTTGAAAAAGATTATTATGATCAGTTGCTTTATGACTCTACAAACTATTGAATTAAAAACACAATATGAATCTTGAAGGCTTGTGACTAGGGATCATGTGGCATTGTACAAGTGATTTGGCATCGAAGATTTCATAATGCGTTTGACAAAATAAAAATTGCGTAGTTTATAAACTTTTGAATCGTGAATTTGTAGAGAGAAAAGAAAGAAAAAGAAACTAAATTTAAAGAATTTTTAAAAAAAAAATCATTTTTGGGTAAGGTTAGGGGAAAATGAGATTAAAATGAATGAATGTCAAAAAAATCCTCCTTTTTTTTTTTTTTTTTTTGTATAGTTATTTATATAAGAAAAATAAATATTGTTTTGGGTGTCTCGTATCCTACCCAATTTATTCTTATAACTTGTTAGCAACCAGTATGCTCCCAACTAAGTTTAACCTGATTCTTTTTGTATTCAAATCTTAGCATATATTATTTCAAGAATTGGAGTTATGAGATTAAGAGTAAACTCTTATTACAAACGGTTTTGAGAGAGGCAACCACTTATTGTATCTCTTTCATTGATAATGAAACCCTCTGTCGTTCTTCGCCAATAAACATAGGCTTATAGTTGAACCACATATATTTTCATATTCATTACTTTGCTTTACTTTCTCATTTTCGTTTGTCCATCATAACAAATATGTAAAAGTGAATAGGGTAAATTACACTTGAAGGTAAAATGAGTAAGGATAAAAATGAATATGTATAAATAATTTCATTAATTTTTATTTTTTCTTTCAACATATTCATGATCCATACACTCCTTTTACCATAAGGGGCAAACAAAAGAAATTATCGAAAAATGGAGAAACTGATAGGAACATGTCAAGAATAATTTGATTATTATTATTGTGATAAAGCCAAAGCCATGCACACAACACAAGCTGGCTTCACTCTAAAAGTGAGACTCAGCAGCATGAAGTGACCTTTATTAACCCAAAAAAGCAGCCCAATCTATCAATCTAGAGGTGCCCTCCTACTATACCACAGCATATATAGTCTTTAATGAAATGAAAATGCCAAGTCATTTTCAAGCACACCTCTCATCTCATGCCCAAGCCCCCCCACCTCCCCACCCCACTCATATCATCCTTTTCTGTTTTTCTTTGACTATATCTACCATCACTCATACCCCCCTCTAGTTCAATGTCAACTTCAATCAAAACTCCCCCATTCAAATTCAACTTAACTCTCTCTCTCTCTCTCTCTCTCTCTCTCTCTCTCTCATTTATTTGAGACTTTCTTTGGATTCTAATTTAAATTACCATATACACCTGAGGATGATGGCATGATTGTCAGGGCTTTCTCCGCAGCGGTTTGGTGAACATTAAATCATTAGGTCCAAGGCTTACTAGTGATGTTTGAGGTGCAAGACTTGGGTTCAAGTCCTACTAGTGATCTTTGGGGTGCAAGACTTGTGTCCATTGAGGCCACTGGCACTCCTTACGCTATACCCTAGATGGGACTAACTCAGGCTATAACTTAATCTCGTCTTGAATTAGTATTTACAAATCCCCTACAAACCCATATATATGAAGGCCTATCTAAGTCCCTATTGTTCATTTTCTCAACGGGTACGGACTCTTTATGATCACGCCCAAGAGGTTTGTTATGTATCGGTTGCCCCTTACTAAGTGATATTTTGAAAAGACATTAAAAAGTAAATTTTTTTATGTTTTTGGTTTTTTTATATAAAAAAGTAAAAAATCAAAAAGTTCAATAAAAAAAAAAAAAAAAGAGAAGCTAAAAAACCTATCTTCCCAAATTGCCCCTAATACTATCCTTATTTACTTAGAAAAACAACAAAATTGAAATAGCCATGTACGTATGTCAGAAATCATGCTTTTGGCCTAACTCTTTCCCAAAATTCTAGAGATACTTTACTCAAACACTGAGGTCAAGTGTGGCATGCGATCAAAAAGTCAAAAAATTAAAAAATTATCACTATTCATCAAAAGTCAAAAAGTACGACTGCACAACTCTTAATTCTAATTTTTCCCTACATCCTAATTTATACAATTTTTTAATACATATTTTTCCATAAAAAGTCAAAAAATTAATCCAAACAATCATATTTTCTTCCTCAACTTTTTAATCCAAAAAGTACACTTATTTAAAACATTCCAAACAATATTGTCTAGAGCACATATTCTATTCAATTCCAACTTCAATCAACAACGTGGAAAATGGTTTTCCTTTAATTCAAAATCTTTCTACTGCCACTTACCTTCACTTTTGAATGCAAATTAAGTTGCATACAGTCGATGATTCAATCCCAGTAAAATGTCACAACAAACCAGATCGCCAAGCATCCTATACAATAGCCAAAATTCATACTCAAATGGGAGTAACTGCAACAAACAAATCACTGTTGGCTTTCAAGCTTTATGAATCATACAAAACCTAAACCATTACAACAAGACCTTTGGTCTAATTATTGTATAGCACCACTTTGTACTATGAGCTTTCGGGTTCAATTCCTTTCTTGTGGTGGTGTTCATTTTTCCTCTATTATTTGTGTTGTATGTAGCCATCAATGGTTGTTGGGCATGAGCTTGGTGATTAGTTGTTAGATTTGGTGATTGTTGACTTTCTATCTATTAATAGTATTCTATTTGATGTAATATTTCTCATATTTATAATTACTCGATGATTAAAAAAAGGATAAATTACACATACACCCCCTAAGGTTTGGATTTAAGACATATCACCCTTCACGTTTGAAAAATTACACTAATCCCCCTATCATTGTAATTATTTAGACAGAATGAAAATATTGAGCTCATGCACTATCTATTTTTTTGTTTTTCTTTACTTTCTCTTTTTTTCCCCATTTCCTTTACGTTCTTTTTTTTTTAAATATAATTTTCTCTGTTTTTCTACTAAGAGTTGTTACCTTTTATATAAACAGAAAGATTTGTAAAATAAAACTATTAACCACAAGGGTGGGGATGTAATTTCTAAAATGTTATGGAATGAGTAATAATTGGATCAAACCTCTGGGGGTGTCAATGTAATTTACCCATAAAAAAAATAAAAGCCCTAAACCACTAATTCTTGTATCAGATTAAGAGCAGACAATTCAATAGATACGCTAGTTTATCAGGAAACATGTCTCTCTGTTCTCTTTTTGTTCTATTAATATCATTCCATACAAAAACACCACATAATATGCCTTGTTTAGTATAACTTTTTTGCAACTTAAAAAAAATAAATAAATAAATAATAGAGCATCTCAAATGCAGCTTAATAAGTAAGCTTTTTGAAGTTATTTTGAGCTTTTTGAGTTGACAAAACATATAAGCTGAAAATCTGAGAAGTTTAACCAAAATACAACTACCAGCAAACATTTTCAACTTAAGCTAAAAAAGCAACCAAATTAGGCAAACCTGTGCTTAAAATTGAAGCAAAAGGAACCTTCAGGAGTGCTTCCACGCTCTATTATCATACATCAGAAAAGCAGCAGTTGGAAAGACCTAAATCAAAACTACTCTTTTTTTGTTTTAAAAACATCAAACTGGAATAAAAAATAGGTCCCGGAAAACCAAAGCACTAATTAGTTGGACTAACAATTGCAGTCGGATACGTACAAGCAATAAGAGCTGTCAACATAAACTTGTGCTCTTCAGCCCTCTTTTTTGTATTCATTCACATGCAACCCTTCTTATAAAGATAGATTGCACATGACCTGCCACCATAAGGATACAAATGGAAACAGTAGTTAGGTATTATACAAATTGCACCAATACTTCAGAATTCGTACTCGAGAAATCACCCTAGTAGTATAAGCAGAAGTGTAATAGTAATTAAGTTCTATTTTTTCATTTAAGAAACTTAATATTTGAAATTAAACAAACACAATACAAGTACAAAACAAAATGATGTATTTGATCTTGGATTCACGTAGGGATTTGCAGAGGGAAAAGAAAAGGCAGGGGGGAAAAAAAACCTCTATGAATCCATGATTCAAACACAACTAAAGAAAAACTAGAATCAAATAGCATGGAACTTGTAAACAAGTGCTGGGCATGAAAATGTACATGTTAAAAATAAAAATGAAATTTACAAAAGATATCCCATAAATCAATAGCATTCAGGATCTCCGCAAAAAAAAAAAAAACTACCAGAAGGAATGAATCATATGAGTAATCTCTTACCAAAAGCACTACAACAAAGCTGTACAACTAGTGTCTGGTCAAGTTTACTTTTTTGGGGCATCCTCTTCCTGTTGAGCTGTAGAATCTTCTTTCTTCTCCATAACTTGTTGTATGCCTTCTTGATACCCTTCTATGAAGCTCTTAAGTGCATCTCTATATGCTGAAGCTCTTGTCATGTACACACGCTGCAATGCAGGCCTGAGCGTCTCCATCCCCCCTCTGGCAGCCACCACTAATAAATTTATTCCAAGTAAAGGAAATTTAAATATGGGAATTGAACATAAATAGAAAACAAGTTCAAAGATTAAAAACAATATAAAATTCAAGAAGGAAACAATTCTTTCCAATATGCTAGCTAGAAAAGTTAAATGCATAAGCTTAATAATGGTAGAATGATTATCAAAGTGGAAAGATGCTCTTCGTGATCAAAATAATCTAAGATTTTTTTTCCTCTATTTCTTCCCTAAAAAGATTTAAGTATGTCAAATAATGGAATCGAAAAGTCTTGGAGGAGATGAATATAACTGAAGGGTTAAGAAGCATGGACATGGACACTGTTGGAATATGTCCACATTGCTTGGAGTTGCCTCATCTATGTTAGTTATAAGACTCCAGTTTCCCTCTCCTTAATACCTGAGATTTAAGGAGAAGTGTGGGTTGGGCTTTTCAATTTAGTATCAGAGCTTGGTTGGGCTTGTAACTGGTGTGCCGTTTGTCCAACTAGTGTATGTTGTGGTCCAGGAGTGGTCCGGAAGACTGTGTTGGAATACGTCCCACATTGCTTGGAGTGTTGCCCCATCTGTGCTAGTTATTAAACTCCAGTTTCCCTCTCCTTAATACTTGGGTTTTAAGGAGAAGTGTTGGTTGGGGTTTGGTTTTTTTTTTTTTTTTTTTCATAGATAAGCAAACTTTATTAAAAAAACATCAAGGCGATGCACCAAATACAAAAAAAAAAAAAACCATAGCAACCCACAACGGTCCACAAAAGCCAACTAATCAATTCCTCCAAAAAATGTACAAAAGTAAATACATCAGGATCTACCACACCGATAACCTAACTATGCAACACCATAAGGAGCCTACTTTCCAACCAAGGAAGAGAATGACAGAAATTTTGAAAAACACATCGATTACGCTCCAACCATAAGGAGCCTACTTTCCAACCAAGGAAGAGAATGACCGAAATTTTAAAAAACACATCGATTATGCTCCAACCAAATCAACCATAACAAACAATGGGCATCAAGTAACCAAGCCTTCTGACGCCTCTTACCAACCCTCTTCCCACCGGTTGGGCTTTTCAATTGACACGTGACATGAAACGGACACACCGACACTAATTTTCAAAAAATGCAGGGCACGACACATGAGGGACACGCATGAAATATATAATTTTATATATTTATTATATGTTATATATATGAATATATCATTCAAAGATAATAAAAATGCAATATGACACTAATTCCTATGAATTTATATGATTTTTGTTTTATTATTGTATCTTAAGTTGTTTTGTTCAAACTATTAGTTTCACTTGTGTCTAATCGTATGTTTAAGCAATAGACATGTATATCCTCCAAGTGTCCAAAGAGTGTCCAGGTCTTTAAAAAAATTAAAAAATAGGACACGTTTTGAAGAGTGTCGGACACGTGTCGGGGAAGTGTCCAAAGAGTGTCAGTGTCCGATACGGACACGGCACGGATACGTCACCTTCTTAGAAGTGTCTGTGCTTTTAAAGGGCCATAACAGGACAAAATCAAGAGCTTAACAGTGTTTTATAAGATACAGTTAGCTTAATGTTTTTACATTCCTCATTCAAATACAACATTTTTCAAGAAATGAACAGACTATTTCTGATAATGTTGAGCCCACTAATAATACTTTTATACATTATCTATTTTTGAGAGTATCATTTCCAGATTTAGAAATTAGAACTACATCAATTCCAACCAGGGGATCAATATGACCCTACGGATAGATACCACATGTTGAGTGAGTAACCTAGGATGTTCCCATTCTGCATCTTTTAATAATCGGCATTCCGAGTAAACCAAACAACATTCAGCAGGAAAGAAATTTAGAAACTAATTGTAAGGAAAGATAGAATGACTTCAATCTATCATTGAATCATGAAATCGGCTCACTCAAAGAAAAACAAGGACAAATTGGGAATTTTAGATGAAGCATACATAGGACCTCATGCAATCAAGTAGAGTTTTTAAGTCTTATCTTTCTTATAACTTGCATCCTGCGACAAATTGATTCACACCTCATTAGCTTTTTAGTTGATATTTCTACTTTTGCTAGGCATGTGCTGTGGTATAGGTTCATGGTAATGGGGTTGAGCAATATTATTATGTCATTGTTGGTTTGTTTTAGGTTTAGCATAGTCATAGCAGCATAAGAGTCAAAGTTTCCTATTCTTAATTAAGTGCTAGCCTAATAGAATTCTAGAGGCCTATAAATATCTATATAATGTTTCTGTTGAATAGAGTTTGAGTTACGAGTATTTATGTTTTGTTTGTGTTATCTTGCTCAACCCTTGTTTAGTCCCTTATTTGTGTTTCCTTCTTGCTTCCTATCTTCAATTTTTTATTTTTTATTTTTTTTGATAGTCATACTTTCCTAATCTCCAAAAAGTAACTGTGCGGGGGCGAAATATCCACGACTCTCCGTACACCTTGAACGTCGAGCTTCTGGTAACGGCGTCTGTCTCTGCAACACAAGAATAGTGAGCTGCCCGGCGGTGGTGTGCCGGAAAAACCCTCCGACGCTCAAGTCAGTTCAGTGAGCAAGAAGACAATGGGAAGAGAGAGAGAATTTGTGAGAGTGAATTCGCATACCAGAAACGTTCGCCTTCCCCTCTCTATATCTAGGCTGCCCACGCGGCTCCGAGATTGTGCGCGCACTACCTCTGCTGTCCTTCCCTGGACAGGTGGCAGTGCTCGCCTCTCACCACCTTACACGTGTAAAGGTTTTGTCCTCCTTCCAGTACGTGCAGAACTGCCTAACGGTATTGAGGCGTTCGTGGAGCAGATGTCCTCTCCTTCACACCATTGGCCCAGGTGGCACCCTTGACCGAGGTACCATGACCGGCCAAACACTTCTGGAAAATTACCATCACACAACCGTGCTATATCCCGCCGGCTTGTGACTTGGAACCAGGAGAGAACTTAACTGCAAATGCCGAGCTACCCTCGTCCGGTCCATCGCGACTGACCGGTTGCGAGGCATGCCGGCCTACAACCGTTTCATCTCCAATCTCGGTCACGCGCAACCGCTTCGCCATGGCTGGGCGGTTAGTGGCATGCCGGTCAGGCCGCATCCTCGGCGTAGCCCGGTCAGTCCTTCAGCTCGGTTGAATCTCCGATATAAACTTCGCCCGACCTAGTTCGGTCCCCAGAAGTTACCGGTTGACCTAGTCAACCGAACAAGGCAGATTGCTCGGCCGTTGCCTTGCCCAATTAACTCGGCGCCGCGTAGTCTGTAACGCCGGGCGTTACTCCTGCTCGGCCGTACTAACAGATTGAAATCTCCCCACTCAGTAACCAAGCCACTATTAAGGTGGGTACTATTCATTCATAGCCCCAAAAAATTCTTTAACCTATTAAGACCTGGGAACATAGTTAAAATGTCAAAAGTGTCGAAAATTAATTTTCCCATGCACCTATAGAAAATAGTGCCTCTACGAAAGAAGTTACGCTCATTTTTGGGTTATTAATGTGACGAAGCACATCATACATGCATGCCATGAGAATCTCCAATAGCATACGAGTGCTGTTACTGCTGCTGTCCACTAGTAGGTACATCAAACGTAGTTCATACTTTTGCACATCCTGACTCAAATCTTATATAGCTACTTCACATGCTTTAACGTAGTTCATGCTTTTGCACATCCTGATTCAAATCTTATATAGCTACTTCACATGCTTTAATTTGTCCATTTACATCTTTCATGGTATGATATCAACTTCATTTTAATTGAAGCACTTTTGAAAAGGCAGATAAAAAGGAATTACATGCCTAGCTCAGACTTGGAAATATTAATTGACAAGTAAAAATATAACGGTCAATGGATATTCTGTCCAACTCAATGTACAAACCACACGAGTTATCGTCTATCAATTCAAATAAGAAATTAAATTCCTCAGGCATCAATAGTCTCCATCGTAGCATGCAAATAATTATATGAAGCAACTAGGGCAATCATTGAACTTGACATGAGATACATTATTTAAGCCATTTTCCAGCAATTTTATCAACAATTATGAACCAAAATTTCACATTATGGACTCGAGAAGATTTGGTAGCGGTTTCTCAACAAGATCCTCCAATGTAGAGGGTTCTTTCTATGGACAGACATTATTTAAGCCATTTTCCAGCAATTTTGTCAAAGGTAATGAACCAAAATTTCACATTATTGACTCAAGAAGATTTGGTAGTGGTTTCTCACCAAGATCCTCCAATGTAGAGGGTTCTTTCTCTTTTGTTGCACCATTTACTCCATTGTGCTTCTCTTCACTATCATCATCTTTCTCATAATCATTTGGATGAAGATCTGGACCAATATCTCTTACCCAACTTGCAGCATAGAGTCTGGATGCTTCCTTCAGCACCTGAAGGATAATTATAGGTGGTCTATTACTTGTCAGTACATGCATGCCATGTTAATTCAAGTTCATATGTGAGAAAAATTACATCTTTGAAAACATTATTAAAAACGAATAACTTAAACAGCTTGTACTCAAATTAAAAAGATAAGTACAAATATACATGAATCTTATAGCAATTAATCAATTCAACATTAAATAGAAACTAAATTGTCCCAAGTATTTGAATAGGGAAGACAAATTGTTTGATGGATCAATTCTTACACCCAGCAGTCCATTCTATATTTCCACTATTGTTATTACTTCATGCATATCCGAATCCACAAATAACACCAATGATAGGTTTTCATGCTTAAATGCAGAATAAAACACAACAAAGCTATCTCAAAATTGAAATCAAAACAAGACATAGAGTCAATACATTATAAGATTTTAACCAAAGCCTGTATCACCATAAATTAAAAAGATAAGAATGATACAGAACATACAAGATATCGCTCTTTCCAAGTTAATTTTCGAAGCTTTTTGACATGTGGTGGATCAGGCAAAGATGAAGGGAAGGCAATTTCTTTCAGATCATAACGAACATAATCACAAGCTTTCCTCAAGACTACCTTCAGCTTCATTATGATGCTTGAATCACCTCAGCATACTCTGTAAAGAGAAAGGTACAAAGTAAATGCACATCTTTTAAGCATAATAGGAAAACAGAAATTAACAACAATACTTATTCGCTCATTAAAAAAAAAAAAATAGAAAAAATCATAATAAATCATGCCATAAATGATGGAAAGAAAGAATCACAACAATACCAATTGTTGGATTTTAAGGCCAACCCACCTGAATTACCAGAAATCAAACACACAATAATGAACACAAGATTTACGTGGTTCGGCCTCAATGTCTACGTCAACGAAAAAAACTAGAAATTTCTACTAAAACAAATAGAGATTACAACAGAGGAGGAGACTCTCCCACTCAACTCACACACTCGCTACTGCCTTACACTCACTAGTTTTTCCCTCACCTTCATACAGATACACACTCACTTGTATATTACTTGTGTTCTTCCCTTCTTCCTCACACTCTCACATCTCCCTATACTTATACACCAAGGAAGAAGATGGAGAGATTGGTTGGCCTTGCAAAATGGCCAGTTGTTCCACTTTCGGTGCCTCGAGAAGAGCTCCTCCTATCGGCTGCTTTCAGTGGAGAGAAAGATCACCCCTCACATGGGATGATATTCCACAAATCAGCCCCTCAACCCATGTGAGGTGATCCACACTAGCACCCCCTAATTAGATGCCCGCACCCCTTGCTTGGAGTGCCCTACACCCCATCACTGGGGTGCCATGCAAAGCTTACTTTGCAACCCATTGTGATTGCATCTCTCCCTTCCATGCACTCTTAAAGAGATCGCAATATGTCTCTAATACAGGAGCAAAAGAAACTCTTTTCTTTACTGGGACGTGCTCTGCCATCTTGGTCTCTTTTCTCTGAGCTTTCTTCAAGATTGGCCTCAATGGCTCCATTCTGGGCACCTTCGGATTGCCTCCATGTGTTCCTGTACACTTTGGTTGCCATGTCTGATCCCTATGTCTTTTCTACGCGTCTTGTACTCCTTGCCCGGTGAGTGACAGTAGCTCCTTCTGTCACGACTTTCTCTACAAGTCCATACAAGTTCCCCTCTAGTCATCCACGCAACATCACCGTATCCCCATGGATAACTTTGAGATTTCCATTAGTAAATGAGAAGCTGTAACCCTTCAAATCTAGCATACTTAGGGAAATGAAGGGTGGTTTGGGATATTCTAAATAAGTACACTTTTTGACTCTTTTTTTTTTTTAAATTAAAAAAAAAAAAAAAGTGTAGGAAAAGAGAAAGTGGGTAAAAAAGTAGAAATGAGATATTGATTGATGTAACTTAAATAAGTGTATGTATGCAAAAAAAGTACACTTTTTTAGTGGATGCCAAACACATAGTTTCTTTCTCAATCTCCGCACGCGTCAGACCCCATCCAAAGTGAATTTTTCCATCTTCCATTTGGAGCCGTACTATTCCCACACCAACAATCTTACTCACAATGTCGTTAGCCACCCCAACAATACCTCCGTCCATCGCTTGGCACATGGAAAAATATCTCCTCTCCATGCATATATGGTATGTACTACAAGAATCTAAAATCCAATCAGGTTTCGTCATACTCGATGAAACTGTGAATGCATACTCATCTTTAACATTCACTATAGTTGCGACATTTGATGAGCTCGCATTTTCCTTACTTGCCTTATCCTCTTTGAGCTTTGCACAATCTTTAATGAGGTGATCCTCCTAATCACAATAGCAGCACTTTCTTTTGTAGCATGGCCTTGATTGCGAACGCCCTCTTGGTTTGGATCTACCCCATCTATCATTGGACCTGCCTCTGCCCCAATCATTTTCTGATGCAACCATGGCATTTCCCTCTAGGTGCTTGCCACTTTCCTTTTTCTTCATCACCTCACAAGAAATAAGTGTAGCAACCCCTTATCTAGTCCAAGAGTATCCTTCCCATATATCAGAGTAGTCTTGAGATGCTCATATGATGAAAGTAAGGAAACCAACAAGATAATAGCCTTATCTTCCTCCTTGATCTTCACCCCGATGGAATCTAACTCCATTATGAGCCTGTTAAACTCTTCCAGATGTTTTATGAAGTTTGCTCCTTCTGTCATTTGAAATGCGTACAATTGCTTCTTGAAAGACAACCGATTTGGCAAGAACTTTGACTTGTATCTCATTTCCCAAATCTTCTTCATTGATGACTTCTCAAAGTGTGTTATTCCCAAGATATAACTGGACCGTACTATTTGCCAATTCTCTCAACTCTTCCCACTTGTCATCTCTCATGTCTGGCGGTTTGTTAGACTTCTTGTTGAGAACTTTCACCAAGCCCTCCCGTGTTAGAATGTTTTTCCCCCTTTGCTGTCACAGGGTAAAATCATTATTTCCATTAAAAGGTTATATCATGAAACTTGCACCTTTTCCTGCCATTTTGATCCCCTAAAAAGAACCACTCAGAATTTGATGAAAAAGTGCTCAAAAATCATCTCCACTCCTGTCATCAAATGTTGAGTCATTTATTTTTATCAAATTGAGAACTCATTAAACTTGACTTTGATGAAAATTTAAAAAGATAAAGCATTGGAAATGATTTTCCCCCATCAAATTTGATGAACGGGGAAAATTGAGGTAAGAGGGGAATTTTTAAAAAGATTTTGATTCTGAAGAAAAACTTGGAGTAGTTCATATCAAATCAAATTTTTTACTCAAATTTAGAATCAAATTAAACAGGAAAAATTAATGAAGGGTTTGCATTTCCTTTTCTTCAAATTTGTCCACCAAGAGTTTCCATTGGCTTCGCTACTATGTTCATAAATTTGCTCTGTTATATCAAAGACAAAAAAGTTCTTAAAAGTAGATAACTAGCTACATTAGTAATAAACAAAATTAACCCACCAGTGCAATTTTCTACTTCATCATTCCCAAATCCATAGCTTCACAAAGAAGCTATAATTTATCCTTAACAGCTAATTCTCATTCAATCAACAAATTTTAATAAAAACCCTAAAAATTTTATCTAGCTCAAACACAGACAGTGATTGAAACAGAGAATCTGAGACAACATTAAGATTAAAACACAAAAAAATTTAGCACAAAGCATATATATATGTGTGTGTGTGTGTGTGTAGATATAGAAAGCGATACCTAGGATGGGTCAAACAAAACTCCAATCCAAGCATTTCTTCTTCTTCTTCTTCCTCGTTCCTTGATTGATTGATTGATTCAATAACCAGAAATCCAGAACCTATTTTACTCAAAGTGAACTCCCAACTTTTACTGAGTTAAACGAATCAGATTGATGAGTCAATAGTGGATTGGGGGGGAGGAAATGAGTAAAAGATGTATCTAAAGTTTGGATTAATTCATAACGCGTTTGGTTAATTCATCCATGAATATGGTTGACCGTATCAATGCTGTAACCAAAAATTCTGTCAAAAATCAAACTTCAAAGAGTTCTTCGCCACAATTTCATCTACAACTAACTGTCCAGATACCCACTTCCTAAATATCCAAAAAATGCAATTGTTCATGACAAGCTTGCATCTTTCAAGCCCACCAGATTAGGATCTTCCGTTATAATTATTTTGTGATTTATCTTCTTTTTCTTTTCTTTTTTTCTTGGTTATGTGTATCTTCCATTTTTGCATTTTTAAAACATAAAATCTCTTATTGGTAAAAATGCATCCAGAATTCAAGGGAAAACAAAGATGAAAACCAAGCAAAATGGCATGCAGTTAAAAAAATAAAAAGAAAAACACATAAATTAGAGAAGACGAATAAATGAATAAATAAGAAAGACAATAGCTAAATCTAATGGGAATGTGGGGGGGAAAAAAATAACAAAGAGGACTGAGAATTTAAGGGATTTGCATGTATATCGAAAGATTAGGATTTGGGGCATCACCTGACAACAATGTTGAACTTAAATCTGTTGAAGAATTTGTGGTTTTTCACTCTCTGATGATCAGATAAAGCAATTTTCGAATAAAAAAATGGAGGTTTTGAGAGAGAAGAGAGCTAAAAGTCTGTTTTGCACAGTGAAGAAGAAGAAGAAGGAAGTTGGAGTCTCCGAGATTGGTGGCCCTGTGCCCTCTTCATCCTCCGCATTGGAAATTAAAAAGATATAAATTAGGGTACCGTTTGATTTACTTTTTAAATCATAATTTAGATGAAATATATTAATCAAATATATTTTTAAAATATAATATAAAATTTTTCTCTTCACTTTTTATTTTATTATTATTATTCAATCAATCAATTATTTTTTTTCTCTCATCTCTCTTCTCTCGTCTTATATTCTCTTACATTTTATACATTAATCAATCAAAAAAATAAAAATAAAAAAATTACAAATGATTCCAAAACTATTTTCAAAAGTCATAACCAAACAAATTTTCTCTTCTCAAATTATGATTCAAAAACTCAAAACTCAAAACTCAAAACACAACTCCACACTTAAATCATAATTTTAAAACTAAATCAAACGCACCCTACATTTTGCCCTTTTATGTATGGTTATTTTTTTACTTTGCTTCTTAAATTTTATTTTCCTCACTTTGACCCATCATGTTTCTTTCTCAGTTTATTCTTAAAATTAAATTTTGTTCAAAATTAGATAGAGAAATACCACGTTAGAAGTGGGCATCATGTTGTGTTGGGTCAAATTTGTGTCGCGTCATCTCGGATTCGTGTCAGAATTATTTCAACACTAATCCAACTCGTTTATTATTTCATGCTATCATGTTGTGTCATGTCGTTTTCAGTCCGTGTCTTATTTGTGTTGTTTTAATGTATCAGTCAACAAATTTCACTATTAACTATCAAATGTATGAAAAAATAAAATAAAATTTATTCACAAATTAATTTTAACTAAAATAATCTCTATTAAATGAAAATACTTATAAAGATATTTGATTTCAATTTTATTTTATTTTCTTACTTTATAAAATTTATATTTTATTTTTACATTTTTTACTAGATTAATTCAAATAATAAATAAAAAATACATTAACTTCAATTAAAAGCAAAAACTTATATTAAACTTAAAATCATATTTTATATAAAATTTAATAATTAAATGTAATTACGTAAAATATTAAAAAATGTCATGATACCCTTAAGTGGAAATAATATTAAATGTGTAACTAATTTTTCATTATACGGGTTATCCGTGTCAATTTCATAATATAGATTTGACATTAACCCGATCTGTTTAATATTCGTGTTATTGGGTCGTATCATATACATGTTTGTGTCAATAAATGGTCAATTCTAACCCACTAATTTCGCGTACGATTTGAGTCGTGTTATCGTATCATATCGCAAATTTCTACCCTTACATCATGTAATATAAAGAATCTTAAACAAAATTTATAAAATTCTATAATTTAAAAATATCTAATATACATGCCAGTAGAACTCCATTAGGTTAAATATTTGCTCATAAATTTAAAATATTATATATGTCGAAATTATAAAATTATTTACACTTATTTTGGGAATAAAGATGGTATGATACAAAAATGCCAACACCAACTCAAGTATTTACATATTATTAGTTGTCCGCACAAGCAATGCATATGTAATTCAATATATATATATAATAAGAATAATAACAAAGATAAATTAACCCATAGCATGTGCTATTCAAGTAGTAAGTGTCTTATTTTTCAAATCTATAATCATAGTTTTGAGTATTTTTTTAGCAAAATGCTTCGTAGCTCGAAACCTTATGGCTCGAGTAGCCCGAATTTACAAATGTCATTATTTTCTCTCTCCTCTCTACCTCTCTCTCTTTACCTCTATTCGAGGCCAAAAAGCTCTCATCCCAGATCACTCTGAGCAGATCTCTCCCATCCCAGCTCACTCTCACCTCTACTCAACAGATCTCTGTCATCCCAAATCTATCATCCCAGATCTGTCTCATCCTTCCGACCGCTGATCGCTCTGTGATCGACGACGAAGGAGGACGAACGATGATAGACGAGAACGAACAACGGCGAACGTTAGCAAACGACATAGAAAAACCTACGAAAAGAAATGGCGACTGAGGTAAACCTAAAATCGCAAATCTAGGGTTTGTGTTTTGGCTTCAATTTTTGTAGAAATTAGTCGATTGTGACTATTTGGGTTTGGATTTTGTTTTCCATTTGTGTTGGGTTTTGGGATTGGCTTGGAATTTGTGATGTGTTTGATGGTGAATAGTTATCCTCTATAGAAATCCAAAGATTGCTTGTTTGTGCATCTGAAATGTGGAAATCTGTTCTTTAAAATACACGTGTTTGGTTTTGCTTCAAATCTGTAATATGTTGCGGTTTGCTTCAAATCTGTAATCTGTTGTGGATTTGAAATCTATTGTGCTTCAAATCTGTAAATCTGTTATAATAACTTCTAAATATGTGTTGAAATCTATTATAAATATGTTATAAATCTGTTATACAAATATGTAAATCTGTTAAAAATCTAATATAAATTGTGTTGAAATTTGGATTTTTGGGTTTTGAGTTCATACATCTGTTTTCAGTTTTGCTTGAAATTTGTAAAATTATAAATCTGTGTTCAAATTTGTAAATATTTATATTAAAATCTGTAAATCTATTATAATAACAGATAAATATGTGTTGAAATATGTCATAAATATGTTATACAAATCTGTGTTGTGGATTTGAAATCTAAGTTGAATTTTGGATTTTTGGGTTTTGAGTTCATACATCTGTTTTCAGTTTTGCTTGAAATCTGTAAAACTATAAATCTGTTTTCAAATCTGCAAATCTGTATGTTGAAATCTGTAAATCTGTTATAATAACAGATAAATATGTGTTGAAATCTGTTATAAATATGTTATAAATCTAAATCTGTTATACAAATCTGTAAATCTGTTAACAATTACAAACTGCTTCATAGTGTAACAATTTAGAAAGCATAACAATTTAGATGGGCTTTTAAATGCTTTTGGTATTATATATGCAGATTACAGAACTATGGCTTCTTCTACCAATGATAGCAACATAAGAGTAAAACCAAGATTGTGTGATTGTGGGCTATGTTACATGGACTCGGGTACGGGTGTCGGGTGTGGGTATGTATCTAGAGGTCGGACTCATTAAATCTTAAATTTAAGGGTACGCGGATTCGGCAAAAAAATATCATATTTTTATATTTTTAATCTAATATGTGAGATAAAATGATACTATATGTAACTTACAGTGTCAAAATGACATTTATAGTAATTAAACAATAATATGCACATATGATAATTGTGTTATATACAATTATATAAGAAGTATCCGTTGAAAAGTATCCGACACATATCTCATACCCTTGTCCGAGTGTCGGGTGTCCGACACGGGTATTTGATCGATTTTGAAGAGTCCGTGTAACATAGATTGTGGGAGAACTGCGGCGATGTATATTGTACGCACGAATGAGAATGGCAACCAAGAACGTTTGTTCTTTGTTTGCCCATCGAAATATGTAAGTATCTATTATACAATTAGATCTTTTACTGTGTACAAACTTATTTCTGTGATTTGATCAACTAATTCTTGTGCATTGTAGAGTCATAAGAAACACTGTAATTACTTCAAATTCGCAGATGAGAATGATGACGACACTAGCTCCACAATCCGTTCCAATGTTGGACCTCGGAAAGCTATAAGAACATAAGAATTAAACGATTTACGGAGAAAGCTTTGTGAGATGGACAATGAAATTCATGAGCATTGTAGAAGGCTGCAAAGGATGGAGAAGAACTTGAAGGCAATGATTTATGTCATTATTTTTAATGTCTTTTTGCAGTTTATCATGTAAATGACTGCCTTTCGAACGTTTTGGTGAATAAAATGAATGTAATCCAGCAAGCATATGAAAAATGCAAAAGATATTTGGAATCTCCCCCACAAACACATTACAGGAAATATGTCAGATTTTTCAATCCAAGAACATCCACAGGAGCCAATCCAGTGAACAAATTGGTGCCAATATTTTTGAGTCCCAGGCATGATGAGACCTTTTCTTGAACACTCCCTGATAACACATTGTTCCTCACACACAATTACAGTAGGTCTTGTGAAGGAATTCGACCTCAAAGATTATTGAAACACGTCCCCTTCTTCGGTTTTTCAAATTCACCACTCTCATTACCTGAAAGATTGTTATCCTCTTCTTCAACTTCCTCACTCCCATTGAATTATTGTTTGAATCAATATTCATTGTAGCTTCAAAATAACAACAACAATTTAAGTTTCACAGTTTTTCTATAATTCTTCTTCCCTTTACAGGTTTATTTTTACATTTCTATTTCAGACTGAAAATTACCACTATACCAATAGAAAATTATCATAATCAGTTCAGCATAATTAGCACTATAGCAATAGATAACACAGGGAACTGAACCAGTTGAAGTGCCGAAACACAGATGAACAATCAAAATTAGGTCTGATGAACAATCAATACATATATATACACAGAAACATGTATGTACCAATTTTCAATCTAATCAAACACGGATCTTTATTTCCCCAAATCACATCACGCAACATGCCAATTGAAGGAGAGAAAATGTTTTTTTTTTTTTTTTTTTTAAAAAGAAGAAGAAGAAGAAGGAAAACCCTAAAAACAATTCTGTATGAGATTACGAAACTCTTGGAATACTAATAAACTGACCTGAAAGCTGATGAAGGTAGAACAAATGAAGCCCACCACCACCAAAGCCAATCCAGAGAGATTTGATTTGAAAGACTGTGATTATGGCAGAAAATTAAAAAATAAATATACGATGACTAGCTAGCGAAGACCTGAGTTCGGAGGAGCTAACACCTTTTCGGTGGACACAAGCAAATCCAACTAATACGGCACACACAGCAGCAGCGGCAGCGGCACACACAGCAGCGAACGTAGCCTGGTCGGCGACACACAGGTCGGCTCCTCTCTCTCTACTCTCTGATCTGTTACCCAGTCGATGCTCCTCTCCTCTCACTGTTTAGCTAGGTTAGTCGGTCAATCCTTTCTCTACTCACTGTTCTTTCCTTTTTCTTTTTCTTTTTTTTTTATTTGCAATGAAAGGGGTGGCCGAACAGATATGGGGTGTACAAGGAATCTGGAGGTGTACAACGAATTTGGGCCACTTGAGCCTCAATATATCCGAGCTGCCAAGCGAGACTGAATTTTTTATGGAAAATGTCTTGTAACTTAAATTTTGTGGCTCAAAAATGGTTTAAATGGCCAAAATGACATCGTTTTGGCCATTTTTATATTGTTTTGTACTCAAAACGACGTCGTTTTAGCCATTTGAGCCACTTTTAAGCCACAAAAATTTGAGCTACGTAGCATTGTCGATTTTTTATGGCTGGTGTTCGGACCTCAACCGATAATGCTATGTAATTCAAATTTTGTGGCTCAAAAGTGGCTCAAATAGTCAAAACGACGTCGTTTTGAGTACAGAACAACATAAAAATAGTCAAAACGACGTCGTTTTGGCTATTTGAACCACTTTTGAGCTACAAAATTTGAGTTACGAGACATTTACGTAAAGCATTTCTTCTATGGAAAATGTCTCGTAATTCAAATTTTGTGGCTCAAAAGTGGTTCAAATGGCCAAAACGACGTCGTTTTGACCATTTTTATGTTGTTCTGTACTCAAAACGATGTCGTTTTGACCATTTGAATCACTTTTGAGCCATAAAATTTGAGCTACGTAGCATTGTCGTTCTTCTATATCAAAAGGCTAATTGAGTAATTTCGACAAAAACAAAAATTTGATCGAGAGATTGATGATGATTTGGATTGCTTGAGTTGGAATGTGGAGACGATGATAATATGATGCATTGCATGAATTGGAATGAGAAGATAATGTCGATGATAATGATGACATTACGAGGGAAAGGGATAATTGAGTAATTTTTGTAATGCCAAAAGTTTTGTCAAAGTGGTATTCACTTTTTATATATAGGAATGAAAATTATAAAAATATTTTTTTTTATCAAAAAAGTTTTAAAATTTTATTTATTTTTGGTCCTAACCATTTTTTTTTTAATTGAATTTTTTTAAAAAAAAAAATTCTAGTTGAAACGAAGCTAAAAAGTAAAAATTTTCACCAAAAAAAAAAAAAAAATCATATTATAAGTTCAAACCAAAGAGAAATCTTAAACTTTTAATAACAAAATAAAAAATAAAACCAAAGTGATATTTTAAACTTCAAATAACAAAATAAAAAATAAAAATAAAATGCGAAAGAGTCCTAGAAAGGATTTCATATGGTCAATTTATATCTTGTTTTCCCTTTCGATAAAAATTATTGTCTGTTCTCTACTAATGTGAACAATGTAATTATTGTTTTTTCCCACTTTTGAAGTAGTTCTAAAATTAATTTTTGTTTAAAATTAAACAAACAATGCCATAATAACTGTCATATAACTAAAAAATATATTATTATATTATAATTTAAGTTTATATTAGAGATGTTAGTTATATAATAAAATATTTTTGTACCACGTGACTGTTAATGAGTCATTTTTCTGTCTAATTTTTAATAAAAATTAAGTTTATGAGTAAATTGGGAAAAACTTAAAACATAGAAAGTCAAAGTAAGAAAAAAATAAACTTTAAAATCGAAAATGAGAAAATGACTAACTATAAAGAGGCAAAGTGCAATTTATCAAAAAAGAAGAATAATTGACGAGTGCGGCTATTAGCACCCCATCAATTATTTTGGATCCCTCATTTTTTAGTTTTTTTTTTAAATTGTAATAATAACTTCAAATGAAATTACTAAAAATGATATTAATTAATTTGGATAAATTACAAATACCCCCTTATTAGAATTTTTTATTTAACAGAATTAATTAAAAAAATGAAATTCATAATTGTTCTTCTGTACAATAATAAAATTACCTAAATTATTAATTGACATATATTTTTAACATAATTAAAAACTGTTAATTGATTTAATGATTTATTAATAAAAAATGCGATTTGTTATGAAATTCTCAAGGGATAGAATGTAATTTTCAAAATCACAGAGGGTGATTCGTATTTTAATTAAACCTCAGGGGTGTATTTGTAATTTATCCTAATAATTTTGGGATATCCCGTCTCACAATTAAGCCTACATACCCATTACATCATGAGTTAGGATTTATGAGATCACTCATCTCCATCATACTTATCCATCTTCTCCAAATCTCACTTTCAAAACCTACTCACTCTCAAAACCTTGATAATCTTTAGGCGGTAACAGTGGCAACCATTTGATTATCTACACTTCTCCGACAATGACAACAAGTAAAAAAAATTTCGATAAACACAACTCCATGAGACGAGAAGAGTACAACAATAAAAGCTCAAAGGAGATTCATAACTTTGATAGTGTTCTTAGCTTAAAGAAAATTGACATTGTAGAGGTAAGTTTATTGAAAAAATGACAAAAATAATAAAAACTATTCGTTATTTTTTCAGGACTGAACTCCCGAATATATGACCGAAATTCGAGAACACAAGCCCGAACATTATTTTTTTTGTTCGGGAACAGGTAACCGAACACTATTAATGAACTTTTTTCAAACTTTAAAATTATAAAAGCCAGGTAAGATAAGGAACAAGAATTAAAACTGTCAAAGAATTCAAAGAAACCCATCTAAGAGACCACAAATCCAAACTCGTGGATCGCATAATCCACAAAAGGAAAATTTTGAATTAACAACAACAAAATCCTACATTTATTTTCTCAAATCATGAACAAGTATGTAGAGACGAAGTAGTAATCATGTTCATGAATTTTGTTAAGGCTTTTGGGAGAGAGGTTTTTTAAGGTGTGAAAGTGTGCATTCAATTAAATGGGTAGAATGTTTTTATAAGAATAATTTTAACATTATTTAGGAGAAAAAGAAATTTTAAAAGTTTTAAAAATTATAAGTAGAAATCCAAAGAAATAGAGGATCTAAAATAATTGATGGGGGTGTTGAACTCTAGTTGGCATTTGTATCATTTGAGGATCATGAAAATAAAGGAAATAGCTTTTAACCTAGTACCAAGGAAATTCTTTTTTCTTTAAACATGAAAATATTGTGGAGTGTAGCTTTTAACGATTATTCAGCCTACTTTACAGCACTATATAATTTTATTTTATAATAATTAGTTTTACCCTAATTCTCGTCACATATTTAACGGCAGTCCACAATCTATGAAGGTAATGGAAACCCTATAACCAAACACTGTCTTCCTCTCAATGTGGTTTGAGGAACACAATTTCACAGTTAAGTACTACAGGGCGCCTTGCTTGGTGATACTCTAAACTTCCTGTCACGACATGCCTGAAGCACCATTAGGGCCGAGCTAAGTGTCCCGTTTGGTGTAATTTATAGAGGTTGCATATAATTTTTAAACTTTGAAAGTTTGTGTGATTGCTTATAATTTTTAAACTTTGAAAGTTTGTGCAAGTGTTTGGTGCGACTTTTGTTTATAAAAATAAAAATAAAATAAAATAAAATAAAACTTTAAATAAGTCCAAAAAAATTTGATTGTATAAAATAAAAACTGATGAATGAGTGCTTTGAACTCTTACTTTCTGATTATCAACTTTTAGATTGAGAAATGTTACGCTAAACATGCCCTTTAACTTGTAAATCATCTTCTCTAGAATGCAGGAAAGCCCTTGAGAAATAGTAAATGGCACGAGTAAAATGCAAGTAATGTCACCATTCACATTCAGTGGGATATGCCTAAACATGTGCTTCATACATCCTCTGTGTATAGCGCTCACTTTATTCTGTTCAAATTACATGTGAAAAACCTATATATGCAATAATATTATAAGCATCAACAAAATATCAATCTTCCTTAATCTTGCTAGCAAAGACACCTTGAATGGTTATATGTCACCTATGTGGGCTTCTGTATAATAACCCGAGGCTCTTGACTTGAAATTGCGGGAACAGAAAAGGACTACACAAAAGATGGAAGCCGAGCCACCAAATAACCTGTTTATTTCTTGATGCACTTTTGACGGAAAAAGTGCAGTTCTTGCACATTACATATCTGACAAGAATTTAGGAGTGAGGGTCAGCCATCCCGAGCCAGGCACTCCAGTTGACGCACTGCAAAACTGCAGCCATAGGTGCCTACCTGGAGTTCCATACACATGGAATGAACTTCTGTATGCTCACCTACTGTCAAAGGGATTCACAACCAGATTAATGTTCCATTTGTTTTGGCAGAAAAACATTTTTCAATGAAAAAGATTCTACAGATAACTTTTTTCAGAAAATATTTTCCGGAGAAAATACTTGCCTATGTTTGCATCCTTGAAACCAACGTTCTAATGGTTGTATTAGTGGTGGTGGTGGTGGAGGTGGAGGTTGTGATGACAGTGGTGGTGGAGGTGGCGTTGTGGTGGCAGTGCTGTAGTGGGATGGAGGAGGTGATCGTGACAATGGCATTGAGTGGTGGTGGTGGGATGGAGGTGGTGATGGTGGCTGTGGTAGTGTCATAGTATTAGTAAAACTTTAGTTCCGAAAATCTTTTCTATCTTTTAAAAGTAGAAAACACTTTCCACTCAAATAAGCTTGTTTTATGTTGACCGTTAAAACATTTTTCGTTGACTTTCACTTTCCATTACATCAAATGCCGGAAAATATTTTCCGTCCAAACAAGCAGAATGTAAAACGAAAACCAGTGGTTACCTTGCATTAAAGAACTTATTTGAAGATTTGGAGGGTTGAACGTAGTTGAGACACTTCTATTCAGGGTAATTCCTCGGCACTTTCGTCGGGGTTCATCTCTGTCGTTTCCAATTCTTTCATTTTCTCAAGCTGCCTCAGGAGATATAATCTTTCCTGTCCATATGTCGAGGGTATCTGCAAGAAAACGAAGTACCGGATAAGTCAGGGTTGAGCTCCATTTAAGCAGTTAAACTAAAAAAGTCGGTCCTTGAATACACACCAGTGATGGCACATATCTCTGAATCGCGGCCAACATGGCTGCATGACCCACTGCAGTAACCTGTTGCACATTCATAGTGGTTCATGCATAAGATTACATGGTAATGTCATTTTCAAAAAGCAGGAAAGAGACAGAGTAAAAGCAACAGATTTGTTTGAGAAAATTCTGATCAACATCCACATGAGTCGCATTATTTTGCTCAAACATTCTTATCCTACCCCAGCCAAACATAGCCAAGGTTCTGCAATAGGTGCCCCAACAGATTACATTGGCCAAATTTTGATATCATTTATGTTGTATTTGGAAGAGAGTAGGTCTACGAACATGACCTAAAATGTTTAAGCCCAAGTTACTTAGTAGCAAGTTAGTGCTGCCTTCTATCCCCAGATCACCCATGCAAATTTTCGATATGGAACAGGATTGTTGCAACAATAGTGCAATAGGCTCCCCGAGTTCATAGTGGTTTTTAATGATCCTCTACATATATGTAAACAAACAGCACGTTGATAAAAATAAATATAGATAACTTAAGAAGTGCTCATATAATATTGAAGTTTCATGATTAGAACTCACAGGAAGGAGCATGAGAAAGCCAATAGGAACTACAGATGCTAAATCAGTTAAAGTTCTTTGGAGAACTTTCTTTTCTTTCTGTGTCAATTCATCTCCTATTAGGAACCTTCTAAGCAGCCCCATAGCTGCAGCAACATCAATAGCGAGAAGCTGAGTGCCTTGCCAAACATCCTGCTTATAAATAACAAGATGATCATCAATTTAAAGCATCAGTTTCAAAACAGAAAACACTTTCAACAGGAAGACAGATTTATTATTTTCATGAGTTGTCGAATCACTTCCCAACATTGAATCCATACACCACAGAGCATTCAAGAATAAATAATTCACATTCACTATCAGTGAAAAATAAGAATAAAATTACTTTTTTTTACCACAATGCATAAAACTAATTCACATTCACCACACTGCATTTGCGTTCATGTGCAGTTTGTGCACGTGCTCAAATCCAGTGGGGAGTCTGGATAATTTTTTTTCCATTTTTTCCAAGACTAGTTATGATAACCACCACTAACAAATAATGGGCAGTCAACTTTATCTCGATTACCCTGTGGCATGTGGGCCACCTTAGTCTCCTAATGGAGATGTGGCTAACAAAAAGGCGTAGTGTCACCCATTAAATCATAGGTAAACATGAATATTTTTTGTAACTTGTACATATATTATATTTCATATGTTTAACGGAGTCCAACAACATTTTATGAATTCACTGCCACATAACGGCATCATTTGTTATAATTCCTGAAACGAAAATCCTATACCCTTCCCATACTTTGATATCATCACTATAACAATCAATCACCATACTTCTATTCTTCAAACACCTCATCTAGATCCAGTATTTATAAGAAGTTAATTGACCTACGAAAAGCTTTGATTTTGGGTTCATCTATTGGGTAGACTGACCCAACCTGTCACAAGTGGACTGCTCAAACCAGCAGGTAAGGTGTTGGACTAGAAAAAAATCCCCAAAATATGGAATTAAGAAATAGGCAATTAAGTTACGTGGACTCGGGTACAGGTGTCGGGCATGTATCTACAGGCTGGACCCATCAAACTTTAAATTTAAGTATACATGGACTTGGCAAAAAAATATTATATTTTCTATAATTTTAATTTATTACGTTGGATAAAATATGTTATATATAACATATAGTATCAAAAAGGCATTTTAATCATTTTATAGCAATTATACATGTAACGATAGTGTAACATATATTCCTTACCATTGTCCAAGTGTCGGGTGTCCGACATAGGTATTTGATTTATTTTGAAACGTCCATGTAAGAAAGCCAGGCAACATATGTATGCATTATGACTTTACTTCATTTGATAGATAAAACTATATTAATCAACAGATCAAATAGTTTCAATCAACAGACCAGATGGTTTCAACAAGGGACATCATCTCACTCAAACACATCAGGTGGAGCGCTCCAGCTCATCAATGTGATACATATACATGAAACATCAAAAAAGGCTACCATATAACTAATAAATCTACCTCTAACTAATAGAGTGGTAAGATATTGATACCGTGCCGGTGTCTTTAAGCTTATCCAATGACTTCCCAATTATGTTTTCTTTCTTCTGAACAGGTACTAATTGACTACCTTCAGCTTCATCAGTATAGGTGGCAGTATCATCTGTCATTTTAATTTCCTCCTGAAAGAAATGCATTAAAAAATCGATGTAACTAGATAATAAGCCAAGTGCAATCTCAATAAGAAAGAAAGCAACTTTACAATGATGAAATCTACATGCATCAGTTTAGAGAGATTTACCAAGCGGTGCAGAATCTTAGGGCTGGGCTTGTTTCTTTAGGAAATAAATCATTCTCAAGACCAACCTTAAAGCTCGTTTAATATATGAGCAAACATGAGCAGGTCTGGCATCGACTCCTCAAGAACCATAAATAGGAAAAGTTAACGTGGTAATTTTAGTCTTGTCCAAGGCATATATGCTAATTTGTTCGGTGTCATCCTATGTCAAATAATTCACGGAAAGTAAAATGAGCCCAGTATACTTTCACATCTTGACCTTTCTTACTTTGCCACATTTAATTAGAAAGGATTCATGGAAATCTAAAGACTGATCAACCCATCTTATAGATTGGTATCTTTTCTGTGCCTTCAGCCCATCACCTTTAATTTGCTCCAACTTCTTAATTCAACGAACCCTCACTCCCCTCCCTCTCGCTTGCCAAGGTGATGTTGCAATCAACGCCCAATCATGCATATCTGTTGACAAGCACTTGGGTTTCCAACAGTCAACTTTTTAAACTAATCATGCATGTATGACAAGCTCTTGGGTTTCCATGGTGAAACCATAAATAAGAGTACGAGGGAGAAAGTAAAAAAAAGGAACAAAATCGGAAATAGGAACCTAATGTAGTAAATATACTATGACAGTATGTTAAATACAAGCATGATAAGATGATTAAGAGATACCTCTTCATTTTCAGATTGGTCAGCACTTCTTTGGACTCTTTTCTCAAGTTCTATTAGCTCGTTCCTTAAAAGTTCAAAACGTTGAATTTCATTTGATTGTGAGTCTGCTATGCATGTGCCAAATGAAATCCTCTCAAAAGATTCATCATCCTGCACACAAAGAAGCAATTCCAAATAATTTTCAACTCAAATCTAAAATTATTGATATTTGGACTCCCCAAGTTCGTGTCTTAAGTGAAAGTCTGAAATAACAGGCATTATAAGAAATAGGAGTGCCTTAAACCAGAATATGATATGCAGAGGGCCGATGAAACCTCAGACTTAGGCTCAATGTCAAGTTGCATGTGTTTTTTTTTTTTTAAAGAGCAAAATGCATTTTATAATAGCTTATTGTGTAACTGGGGACATGGTGCGAGAAGAATCTCCATTTACGTCTTTTCTGTGACATTTAAACACTAACCCTCCACTTCAAGTTTGATGGAATAACAACCATATCAACAGAGTAACTGTGAATGCCACATGAAACTCATGTGCAGCAAGGCAGTGTGATCATTACCATGACTAGTGCCATTTCACATTACACGGAAGAGAATAATGATATCTTTTTGCATGTGACCTCCAAAGGCAAAACTCAAATCTTTAAGAATGACAATAAGCCATCAAGTTGATGGCCTCTCTACAGCAAGTGAGAGTAAAAAACAATGGACAGGAAGGTATTACATTTGCAAGTAGGCTCTCAGATGCAGCAGCATTGGTTTCTACTAGGATAGCATAGTTCTCATTTGGTCCCATTATTGCATCAAAAATTAAGTTGATGAATAAGCTAACTTTTTATAATTGGCGGGAGGGGAATAGAGGAAGGAAAAACTGCGAGGTGAGGCTCGAACTCAGGCATCACACCCGATAAGAGAGCACCTACTCCACCAGGCCAATACCTTGGTCTCGAATATGTCAACTTATTCTTGAAGAATATTCAAAGAAACTTCCATCTGTCTTCAATATTCTTTAGAAATGATTGCTTTCTCACGAGGGTGTGATCCAACACACTTTATTGATCTTCTCTAGTTTCCTTCAATCTTTATTTTGTCATTATTCATTTGAACCACTTCTAATTGTATCTTGCATCCATGACCAACGCGTTGGATCTAACTTTAGATCAAACACTAACTTCATATGTATGCATATGATGTACATATATAGATAGATAGATACAAGATACGATATATCATGGAAATGTATATATCTTTATGTATAAAATATGTAACTTCATGTATGTTTCTAAATTTTAAACATACTGGTCACATATGATGTTCATATATAGATAGATACCTATGTATTCATTCTGATATTCATAACAATGCATGCTGTTAGCTAATCAACTAAACCTAAGGGTTGGCCTGGTGGTCAAGGCTTGGGGCCTTGAGGTCCCTCCAAGGTCTCAGGTTCTTCGAAACCTCATAGGTGCAATCTCTTGGGGCCATGTCCATACAGGACGAAGCCCTGGCTTTAATTAGGACTCCCACAAGTGGACGGTAGGTTGGTCCCCCAGATTAGTCAGTCCAAGGGGCCAAATACCGAGTTATCTCAACACACACACAAAAAAAAGAGAGAAGCTAATCAACTAGGTTGATGTAACTTCAGACGACTTGGCTCCAACTAAACTAGTAGAGATAGAGAATAGGTACAGGGTTAGGATATTTAGCATTTAATTCCATTTCAAACCCTTATTTAGATTTGAGCCAGCTCTACTGAAATAGAATCAACATGCAAGTAATCCATTATTTTTATAATACTTCACTTGTACTTTAAAATAATGCCTTGGATTTGAATGCCTTGAAATATCAATGAAGAAATATATAATTCAATATATAAAATAGATAAATGTACAACAATCAATAAGCCATAGAGTCAATTTAAGCATACATTTCCGTCTGCAACTGATGATGACCCAGGGTCAGACCTACTGGTTGGACGGCGCACAAGAAAGTTCCATAACCGACTAGGGTTGCTGACAACTCTGAAGAAAGATATCAATATATAAGATAAAACAAAAGAATGAAAGTAGCAGGTTCACCATAAGTATGTTATGATTAAAGTGGCAGGCAAGTATTTCATTTACCTCTTGCTCACAACGCTAGCACTGTTTTCATTTTTTACATTGGAGTGTTGTTGCTGCTCATTGATGGAAGAAGGGGGACCATTATCATCATCACCCTAGTTGTTTAATCCAAAAGTCTTGAGTTAGCAAAAGTGAAAATAGACAATAATATCCAGAAGCACAGATGCCGGATATCACACACATAACAAAAATTTAAATCTGAGGGCAAAATGTAGCGTTGATGAAACCCTCTGCTGGAAACAATAAAGTAATTTAAGAAAGCACTGTAAATGGGTTTTCAATGCAAGCATAACACTCTGCTCAGTGCACTGGAGAAAATCACATTTCCAGGTCATATTGCTGATGCACTACTACATATTCTGCCATCTGCAACTAACATAGCTATAATGCTTAGAAGTGACACCTCAAACTTTCCCAAACTCCCATACAGCCATAGCAAACAATCTGAAGTACTTTATAAACGGGCAGCACAGATAGGCAATTGCAAGGCAGCTCATATGGAGATTCCATGAGGCAATTGTGAACCTTCAAATATTCCATAAAGATTTCTTTATAATGAAGAAATGATGGAACAGAGAAAACTAGCTTTCAAAATGCTCCACAAAGAGATTTTGTGGACAGAGTCCTCGTTTGTTGAAATTACTTTTCATTATAAAAAGATTACTCCATCTATTGAAATTTTATGAGGAAGTTAAAGATAGAGATCAAATTTGATTGTTAGCATAGGCAGCCAGCCTGACATAGTTTTTGTGAAGTTGTACAAGTGTCCAATAACTGTCCTAAGAGAGTAGGACAAGAATGATGAATGATGCATGAAGAACACTAAATTGATTCTACTCTGGCACGTGAAATATTACATAGTGCAGTGGCTGACATGAAATAATGGTGGTGAAGTAAAAGTTGATCAGATCTGCAGAGACTTCTTATTGTGCATGAATCAATTCGAATAGCCCCATGATCCAAAAAGGAAACTAGGCCAAATTTTGGAAAAACAATAGATGATGTTTACTTTTGTACTAAAGAATGTATCATTATTTGGTCAGTTACGTAGACAAGACAACATGAAGGGAGTAATTCTATTTTTTATGCATTCACAACAAAAACATACGCTTAATTATCTCCCATATTTGGTATATAATTTTTTGTATAGGTAATGTGCAGTAACTATTATTTTGATTCATGCAATGGGGACATATTTGGCATTCGTAATTACAAAATTTTAATTTTTGATATTTAATTTGTTTGTAATAGCAAGAAAAAAAATATATCTCTACAATTCGAGCAATCTCTCGGATCAAAACTACATAAAAAATAGAAGTTAACTATTTTCAACATGTGCACAACAGAACAGATGCAGATTGTCTTGTTTTGACATATTAAGAGCATTTGGATCAGTGTGGCAAAACAGTAAATAAGTGCACAGCCTAATGTTGGCAAATTAGCTTCGAAAGGCCCATGTTCAATTGGAACGGCTCAATGATCAAGACTCACTGTTTCTCCGTGATCTAAGGCACTTTTAGAGCAAATTCCATTGTTATGGCCCTCAATTTTGAGATCTTGCCATTTTAGGAAAGTTTTATTTTTACAGTTTCTTTTGTCTAGAAAATTCTGTTTTGGTTCTCCTTTGTTTTGGCATGTTTCCTTAAATTTCTAGTATCCAAATTTGAACTCAACTCAAATTTGTTATTTTTTGTAATTTTTTATTAGGGTGGTGATAATGCCACGAAACAATTTGATGGATCCACGGAAATTTATTTCACAAGACATTTTAGCCCTCACAACTAACATGACTCCTTTTCTCTCTCATCTCACCCGTCCTTTTCTGTATCTGTCATTTGTTTTCACTCTTTTCTGCTGTCTTCTTTTTCTTTCCTAAATAATCGCAACTGCAGGGTAGCCAATTCCCATTTAAACTATCAATTTGATTTTTGCAAGAGGTTTAGTGCAGAGACATTTGTTTTTGGTCTATGGCACAGAGACAAGAGAGGGCTTGGTTGAAGAAAAACTGTTTAGAGAGATAGAAAATCCAACAATCACAACACCTCTCCATCCTCGGTGGCTGCTCGTCCTACCTCTGCATAAAGTTGGGCAAACTTCATCACATTCAGCAGTGCCAACAACATTCTCCTGGAGACTATCATCGACCTTGTTGGAATGGATTCCGCATCATTGTCTTTTTATTTTTCCAATATAATCAAATCTTACTCAACTTCCTTCTAATTCAAGTGGATCTGCTCTATGAAAATATAATGAGAATGCAAATAATTATGGAGAGACAATGAGACATGGTCGTCAATTTATGGTTGGGACAAGTAAGATACAGAGAGGGAGAGAGAAGGAAAAAAAAGGATGAGCGAGAGGCAAGCTGATAAGAGATAGGAAAGGGAAGAGGATGAGAGATAAAGGGAGAGGGCAACTTCTTGAGAAGAGAGGAAAAGAAGAAGATAAACATGATCAATTATGATGACAAATATGTCGAATGTCATACATTTGTGTGGATCCATCAAACCAGTACATAGAATTATCACTACCCCTTCTTTATTTTAGCTTAATTAACAAGTAATTGCCTTTTGTGGTGTTACCTAGTTGACTTTGGATTTCTCTTATTATTACAAATTTGGGTGCAAGCCTCTAGGCTATATAGTTTTTGGTGATTAACTCATAGAGAGAAGTGTTCCCTTATTTGAGTGTGCTCGTGTTTGTTCTTGTTGCAACTATTGGTTCTACAAGCTTCCCTCTGTAGAGAACTTTACAAAAAAAATTGACAGCTTATACATATGCTAGGTCAGGAGAAAACTAAGGCTGTAGAATACAGTCCCTGTCAGTCAAATAGTTCTAGGATGCATGTTATCCTTCAATGAAATTCAGAAACATACCTGCTGAAGGGAAGCTGCCTTTGCTCTAAAAGATGCCTCAAGAAATTCAGCTTCTTTCTTGAGTCTCCTTATCCTCTCAAGATCAGAACAAGCAGCTTTTAATTGCTCTTTTCCAGAACTAGAGCTTGATACATGAAGCTCCTGAAGTAACTCCTCTAGCTTTAGCAAGGCATCTTCGACACTCTCCAATGCCTAAAGCCAAATGCCAAAGTCATTCAAAATTACATCATAAGAAAGGTTTATGGAATGCTAAAGATACAAAGGCAAGAACAAAGCCTGGAACAATAACGGAATTGAAAAACCCATCTATAAGGGCTAAACATCACTCCAATCGTGAATAATGATAAAAACAAAAATGAAAACTGACAGGTGTACATAATGCAAAACTTTACTGCACAAATGTTGAAATGAGTTGTTGACATAACATATAAGCTAGTCGTGTGAACAATTAACAATAAATATAATAATGAATGTTGTACTCGCTGGACATTTACAAATACTTAATATCCAAATCTTGTTCGGCCCTGCAATTCACCGATGCAGTATTGCTGCATCAAACTTTCTAATCATATAACCTTTCTATTTTACTTTATTTTTTTTGTAATTAAACTTGGTAATTATCTTACATGCTGTACACTATACAATTTACCAATTTCATTTTTTCATGAGTATTTTTTATTAGCTTCTATCCTTCTCGTGATCATTGTTGTTAAATTGCAAATCAAATCGTGAATCATTTTTTTCTAAAATACTGAACCTTATTGTATCGAATTGTGATTTAGTGAACCGTATTGTATCAAATTGTGATTTATAAGATTCACCTTATTTTAACATAATATATAATTTATATACGTATATATAAATATACACATAGTTTTAAAATCACAAGCAAGTGGAACGAAGAGAAGTTCCCTACCATCCCCACTTCTACTTCCCCTCTACATACGTACCTAAAGCCTAATCCGCCGCCCAACGCAATGAATGAAATATCAATAGAACTAAATTATATATGTGAATATATACATATAAAGTCATGTATATTAATTGATCTTATTTTTATTTTGCAAAAATGTTGACATTTAATGCTTTATAGAAACATAACTGGGATCGTAGTAAATCACAACAAATTGCAATGAATTGTAGTGAATCGCAATTAAATTTTAAGATTCACTCAATTTAAGATTCAATGGCATGAATCGAATCGTTTTGATTGAAACTCATATCAAATCATATGAATCGAATTGTGGATCATAAGATTCTAACTGTGAATGTACATTACATATTTAGTATTAGCTTTTTCTCACTGTAATTAGGTTTGGAGTTTCCTACTACAGAGTTTACTATTTTGATTCTTTCCTATCATGTTTAGTTTGTACCTCCATTAAGAGATTCAACCTTGTAATTGATCTATACAATAATATATCTCTTCTCCAAGATTTCTTACACTAACAACCATGCTTGTGATTATATTGTAATTTTCTATCAGTGTATAATATTGAATTGCATTGCCATACTGATTTGTATTGAAGGTCATCAATGAATACTGTGACAAAACTGATTATTTAAATTATGAAACCTTATAACATTTTTGCTATTGTAAGTAAAGTCAGGAGAAAAAGTAATAAGAGTTACAAGTTTTTGTCAGCTTGACAAAACCTTGAAGAGAGTGAGAAAACCAGGTACTAAAGACATTATCGAAGTTATTGACATGTTTCCATGGTGCCCAACCAAAACCTGACCAACAAGGCATACCACAGCCCACAATTCTCATTACATCCAACCCAACCCAAAACTAGACAACAACCAACCCAATACCTGGGGCCCAACTAATATAGCCCAGATCCAAAAAAATAAAATAAAATAATAATATAAATAAAGAAAAAGAAGTCCACAAACAGCATACACCAGGAAAATGATACGTCGGAGGGGTGTATCATGGCATGTCGCAGATATGATGCTTCTTTCCAGGATGTTAGGGAAACATCCTCTCTAAGATTGGTCAAGAAATAGCTGTCTTCCCTTGAAAGCAAGCCAACCAACCTTGATGAACCCGTAATCCTAGCCTCTAATCTACAATCCTTCATGATCCTCCAATCTACTCCACAATATCTCTCCCTGGGTCTTCTTTCCTTCAACCTTTTACACACTTAGGCTCAAGAGACAAACCCCACACGCTGATTATTTTTTAATTCATCTTCCACCTATTATGATGGCTGAGATCCTAACTTCACTAGTAACAAGATGAAGATAGGGGTTACTCTCTATCAAAAAGAGGAACTGAAGGAGCTAACAATGCAATAAAAAACCTATGGACTGCATGAATATCTACCCAAAGTTTCCAAAAACAAGTGAAATGGTGCATCAGGAATAGAATGGAAATATCTACATGGTTGCCACTTGCAAATTCAAACATCTTAAGGATTCAAAAATGTGATAGCTACTTCCGATGTGCAACTTCAAAAATATAACATTTGCAAGATTTAACAGTGTCATTTTAATGGTGAAGGTCTTCTTTCTCCTCTGGAAATCTAAGTAAGATGGTTTCCAATGTTGATGTTTAAGGTTGAACTGGATATGGAAAGGAACTACCTAAGGTGCCAAAACTAAGAAAATTACAACATTTCTGACTGATGTGTTACACAAGGAAAAAAATCAATTTAAGGGTGACCTTATCAAAGGAAGAATCTAGCTCTTTCTCAATCAGTGAATATGTTCCAGATCCAGTCCTCTCAATAGATTGCCTACCACTGCCTTCAGTCATTTCATTCCTGCATCACATTTTCTTAAATAAGCTTTTGTTGCAACTGTTATTTTTCTTGTAAGACAAAAACTAGAAAATTACAATAAAAAATTAAAATTCTTAAGATTTACTGCAGATCAAAACAGGCATATCCCCATCGTACACCTGTATAAGTATTCAGCAAAAATGCAGTTGGAATCCACCGAATCACTATAAATCCAAATTAGCAGATCCCAATTGATTCAATACAGAAAGAAAGAATCAGAACAAAAACAAAGCTACACGAATGCATATAATTCCAACTGCAAAAATGCAGTTGGAATCCACCAAATCACTATAAATCCAAATTAGCAGATCCCAATTGATTCACTACAGAAAGAAAGAATCAGAACAAAAACAAAGCTACACAAATGCATATAATTCAAACAAGGCAGGTAAAAGGTTTGGCAGAAATAGGAGCTGAAGCTTATATGGGTATCATTAGTGTCGTGATGCTCATGGTGCTTCATCCAATAAACATTAACAACCTCGTTAAATAATAGTGCTCGAAGGCATGAAACTCTAGAAGACACTTCAAAAATTATAGTAATTTCACTGTCATGGTGTTTACATAAAAAAGAACATACAAGTACTTTTTAAGACATCGAGAGATCATCAGAATCAAAGGACACTCTCATGATCATTAAAATTAACTTCTGTCACTCCTTTTATGTTGTATATGGTATCTCAAATATCTTTAAGGCCGGGGAGTCTCTCCTTCACCCTTACCCCAGAGTATGACTCTCATTTTCATAGCCATGCATTTGCCACTTCACATTTTCCTACCAAATAAATAAAAGCTAATCGACCAATATGATCAATACACTTAGGGTATGTTTGATCCCATGAATTTGTATATGCTAGCAATTGATATTTGGAATCAATTTATAACTTTTTATCTATGGAGGAGACAACAAACGAAGATTCTTACATACCCACACCAACACCCCCTCACCTACCCACACACATTAGCTTTAAACACGATATGTTAGATTCTGTAAGTTCAACAATTCTAAAAACTTTACAAGTTTGTAATAATGGGAAAACAAATGAATTGTCATACAGGCATCTCTATATTAATTGTATTGTCATTAATGTTGCCTTAAAACATAAGTTTCAAGTGTAAATTGGAATTTGCGCCACAATGATGCGATATTAACATATGGGCATATATATATCTTTATAGTTCCCTATGCATTTTAGATTTCCATTACTTTACTATTGATTTAGATTAAGTACATTACAAACTTCAATGGTAACATATTGTGGTGTGTGCATGTGAGACACAGAGAAAGAGGGATCAGGTCAAGGCCTCATTCAACTTACTTTCGTATCCCAAGTTCATCCATGCACTCCATCAATTTGTTGTGCCTAAAACAGTAAACATATAGACAACACTGTTTAGATAATTATAAGACGTGCAGTGCAGCTCATTAACTTTAATCAATCAGGTAGTATAAGTTTATATACCCTCTAGAAAGAAACCTTGTCGCCTTAACATTAGAAGGGTTCTCCAGCCATTTACTATACTTAATAAAGCTCTGAATCCAATGAGAGCAAACGTCTAATGCTTGGGGGATGGCTTCAGGATTTGGGTGACCTTCTTGTTTACTTTTATGGCCATGCAAGCGTTTCAAAGTGCTAGTAATGCCCGGATAAAAAGGAAGCCACTCCAGCTCTTCACAGACTACCTATCATATGAATGTACTAATCAGATTTAAACCACAATATCTTGTTATATGATTTTCAGAGACACTAACCTCCACATACAGTTGATAAGAACTTATTGAGGAAAGCTGAGGATAGTATAACACACTGCCCCCAATAAGGTATCTGCTTTAAAGAGAGAAGAAAATTTTGCATCATTAAATTGTAGTGAAGAATACTAATCAAGCTAATCGAAAATTAAATATCAAAACTTATACCTTAAGAAGCCCTCGATAGGTTCATCTATAACATCAAAACCATTTGCAGATAGAAAGGATTGTGTGCTTCTCCCTAAGGCAATGAAGAATCCAAAAATAGCTAAATCTCTCTCCAACACCTGAAATATACCAGCATTGACTTTTAGAAAACATCTCGGACATGATCAAAACATTGCAAGAACTTGCATGAGAAATTTTTTTAATAAAATATATAATTAAGCAAAATATTTTAATCTCTTGTACAGCTAATATGATCACATGTTCCATAGTGCTCCTATAAAATTCTCATTTCTAGAAACTAAACCTACCCCAGCATTAAAATGATAATTGCACAATAGCTAAATAGATAAAAGGAACAAACATGCACCATTTCCAAATCTGCCACTAGAAATAAGACATGTCTTCATTCTTCATTTATTCTTATTTCCATATTATGCCAACACTATGTTATTGTAGAAATTTAATGTATAGAGAAAATAGAGAATTGTATATATTGATTAATTGATTGATCTAAAATGACTACAATGACTCTCCTATATATAAGAGAGGAAGAGAATATACTAACACACTACTAACACACTTACCTACCACACTACACTTACCTACCACACTACCCTCACCTACCACACTACACTCACCTACCACACTAACATAAAATATTCTAACAGCCCCCCTCAAACTCAAGGGGGATAGGAACCAACCAACTTGAGTTTGGAGAGAGTAACAAAACAGGAAAATAAAATGACAAATAAAAGTAGATAGGAGACACTGTATGGTCGTGTCAGACCGTTGTAGAAGACAGTTTACGGGGTCATGTCGGACCGTTGTAGAAAACAGTTTACTGGGTCATGTCGGACCGTTGTAGAAAAACAGTTTACTGGGTCATGTCGGACCGTTGTAGAAAACAGTTTACTGTGTCATGTCGGACCGTTATAGAAAACAGTTTACGGGGTCATGTCGGACCGTTGTAGAAAACAGTTTACTGGGTCATGTCGGACCGTTGTAGAAAACAGTTTACTGGGTCATGTCGGACCGTATAGGAGCTAACCGGAATCAATGTCGGGACAGTTTACAGAGTCTTGTCGGACCCTTATAGAAGCTAACCGGAATCAAAGTCGGGACAGTTTACAGAGTCTTGTCGGACCCATATAGAAGCTAACCGGAATCAATGTCGGGACAGTTTACAGAGTCTTGTCGGACCCTTATAAAAGGCGTGCCCAATTTTATCAAAAGGCGTGCCATCAAAAGGTGTGCCCGACAGCCATCAAAAGTCGAGCCATCAAAAGGCGTGCCATCAAAAAGGCGTGCCATCAAAAGGTGTGCCCGACAGCCATCAAAAGGCGAGCCATCAAAAGGCGCGCCGATTTGTCGTCTGGCGTTGAGAGGCGCGTAAGGCGCGTGTTTGCCTTGCCTATTTAACCAAGGCGAGGCTGTCGCTGATGCATAACAAACCAGCTGAAAAAACTCTTCGTTCTCTCTGTAACACTTCTGAGAGAGATACTCTGAAACATTCTACAACCAACCCTGAATATGGCCTCTTCTTCCCGTTCAGCTACCCAGAACATAGCCTCGTCGTCCCGTGGTCTTACTCTCTTTCCCGACCTCAACGAGGCCACAACCCAGAATATGGCCCTTGAACCTCAACCAAGTGCTCCTGGGCCAAGCGCCCCTGGTTTTGCACCATTAAACTTTCCAATGTTGTCAGTTGAGCAGAAAATGGCTGCTCAATCTGATATTGAAGCCAATCATTATACTTTGAGGTCTTGTGTTGAGACAATGACGGCGGTCAACAACCTGTCGCACCGGCTTCAAAGTAGAACAAATGAGGTGCAGCAGGTAAAAGCCCAACTGGCTCTGCTCCAGAGCATGTATACGGATGCCCGAGTAGAGATCTGTGTGCTCAAGGCAGAAAACAAGGAACTGAAGCGGAAGGCCATCGTGATGCTCAAATTTGGAGGACCGCCATATGTGACGGTTGAGGAGCAACGGGAAGTGAACGTGCTTAGCGGCGTGGGAAACACGGAGGCAGAACCGGCAATGGCCGCTCAAGATAAAGGCAAGAAGAAGAGAACAGCTGAAGAGGCGAAGAAGTGAGGCCGGTTGTTTGTGGTGGTTATGGGTTGTGGTTTTTTGTTTTTTTTTGTTTTTTTTTTTTTTTTTTTTTTTTGTGTGTGTAAAATGATGATCGGGTTTGATCCCCGACATAAATAAAATAAGGTTGGTGACATTACTGCAATTGCTTTCTCTTTTTGGATGACCCAGATTTCTTTTTCTGAGTATTCCAATTCTTGGAGAAGAAATCAAAGCCAAATGGCCCCATTTCTTTTTGAATGTTTGATAATCAGTGTTGTGATCAATACCCTCCTTTGCTTCTTCTAATAACTGCTTGAACCTCTCCATTGCAGCTTTCTGAGCTGCTCGTTTTTCCTGGCGTTCTTCTTCAGCTCGTGTACGAACATAGTGCTGAAACAGGGCTCTCCGAGTACTATGATTCTGAATAGCCTTGAAACGTGGATCAAAATCTATCTTCAGAAGTTCCTTCTCCCATTTTGAGAATGGTGCCACTCCACGTTCCTTGAGCATCTCCTTGAATTGGATGATACACTCCTCCTTCGTTGGTCCACTATCCACATCCTCAGAATCAGAAGAGGAGTCGGACTTATTACAATCATTAGTATCTTTTTGCTTATCTTTGCTGTTCTCATTTTGCGGGCCCTTAACAGTAGCCTTCTTGAGTAGGAATATCACATCCCAGTTTGCACCCATAACACTAGATCAGTCCAAGAAAGTGGATAACAAGCAGGTGTATGATGTAAACAGTTTAGATGTGGATGAAAGAACAAATCAGGCAATACATGGGAATGAAGTAGCTACCGCTAGGGTTGACGTCGAGGAGCTCCACCATGATAAAGAACAGCAACAACTACCAAAAGATGGGTCAAGTGTTGTTGTTTCCACACAATTGGATGAGAATCACAACCCTGACAAGGGAGGCAACCTTGGTATTGACTTGAACATAACACCGCAACAGAAACAAAGAAGAAGAAAGCACAGGCCCAAAGTGGTTAAAGAAGGCAAACCAAAAAGGACTCCGAAGCCAGCAACCCCAAAGCCTGCAGGCCCCAAGAGGAAATATGTCCAAACAAATCCACATAACAAAACCTCAGGCACTCCCGCAGCAAAAGTAACAAGCCAAAGTGCTGAACCAAAGACAGCACTGCATGTAGCAAAATCCTCCAGAAGAAAATTGGATTTTGAGTTAGAAAGCAAAGTGAGAGAAGAAAGCTCTTCATGTAGGCCGCAATCTAATACCAATGTTGAATCGCAAGCACAAAACTTTGAGTTGAATCAAAATCAACTGTGCAGCTTGATGAAGGAATGGAGGTAATGGTTGAGAAGACAAACATGGGGGTTGCTTATGACCTCACAAATGCCCAGAGGAAAATGCCGGATAGTTTTCTCAGATGTAACACATGATAAACAGGGCAGTACTGTACAAACTAACAGCCAATCAGCTCCAAGTCCAAACAATTCCAATTGCAGCAGCTTCACTAGTTTGGACGAGGGAGAACAAGCAAGGGGCTTAAAGAGGGGAAATCCATCCACAAATGATGAGGCAAGACCCAGACACACAAATTTGATTGGAGGTCATTACAATTCTTTGCATGAATCGGTTGAGGTCCGGCGGGCGGCCAAGGCAAGGCTGCCGCCCGCCAGTAAGGCGAAGAACACCAAGAACTTAACTCTGCTCTGATACCATGTAGAAATTTAATGTATAGAGAAAATAGAGAATTGTATGTATTGATTAATTGATTGATCTAAAATGACTACAATGACTCTCCTATATATAGGAGAGGAAGAGAATATACTAACACACTACTAACACACTTACCTACCACACTACACTTACCTACCACACTACCCTCACCTACCACACTACACTTACCTACCACACTAACATAAAATATTCTAACAGTTATAAAACATACAGACTTCTCAAAATCATTTTTTTTATAATGATCATATTAGGAACTTTACTAGTGTGGTTTCATCAGCAATTTCTCCATCTAAATTAATTTTTTATTTACAAATGGAGCTTCAGAATAAACTGCCAAGAGCTCTTTTTAGTTTTGGCAGTTTCCATCATAGTCAAATTCTATAATCTCAGGGCTATTCAGTCTGTTAAAAATTACATAAAATTTTTGTGAGAATGATAACTGCATGAATACTACCCCGGAATATATCTCCACCAACCAACCACAAGAAGATGCCCAGCTGAAAAACAGCATACAAAGAAGACTAGGGTAAAGTATAAATTTCACACAGGGCTTACTTAGGACCTTGTGTAATCAAGTTTAGCATTTTAGTCTTATTCTGTATTATATACTTACATCTGCTAGACAGACTTGATTTTCATTATATTAAGTTTTAGAAATCATGGAAATTTTATTAATATCAAAATTTGCTAAACATATGACAGAGTATGTGCTTCTTGGTTTAATAGGTATATATGCCAACTATTTTGTGTAAAGAATAGTTTTATTAGTCAAAAATTCAAAGTATTCTATTCATTTGTTTCAATCCTATAGTAGATTTAGAACTTTGGAAACTAATAAGTATCTATGTAATCTTTCCATCCAAAAACAAGTTTGAGATTGTGATTGTGTGATTTGGCTTATCCCTCTTCTTGTGATATGTAACATGTATGTCTTTACCTGAGATAAATTTTTCTCATGCTAAATTATTTTGCTTTCATAGTTAAGATGGGCAGAAGCCTGATGCCTCACGTTCAAGGCACCTCACATTTCGAGGTCTTACACCTTAGAACAGTTGCTCTAGTCTCTAAGACTACAAAGCATAGCTACATGGTCCCTTAATAAACTCTCAATCAATGAAACACCTGTTCAGGGGTAAAATTCCTACAGGTTATATTTAATTTTACATGCTGAAAAAAAAAATAAAAAAATAAAAAATAAAACCTCAGTGCTGACCTCAATGCTTTCACATGTTGTGAGTCTTGACCATATTCTCTCCCTATCTATAGCTCGCTGCAGCTGCTTCTGTACTAGACTCACCCAGAATACAACCTCTTCCATTTCCCGATCATTTTTCACCCTACATGCTGCAGCTCGAGGACCAAAATGGACAAGAAATTCTCTACGTAGACCAATATCCTTTATAGAACGATAAGCTTGGCGTATAGGAATGAAATTAACCAGCATTTCCATCAATCTACCAGTTAAGTCAGGTATCATGGAGAAGAACTGTGAGCAAGAAATTTTTGTTGGGCCAAGCTTTGCAATTGCTGCAATGCAACTCAAGGCAAGCATGAGGAGTGATATGTCATTTGCATTGCCTGAAGGCCCCGAACAGAAGGGCATTCCTTGGCCAGACCTGGTAAAGAAATGAATCACATCATTAATTAAAGTAATTTCAGATTCATCAAGCATTCGATAGGCCTTAATGTTCAAAAACATGAGGTGACTACATACACAGCAGTGGCAGCAGTAAAGCGTGGGTTGCTTTCAAAATAATCAATGAAAGTGGTCACCACTTCAGGGACTTGATCAGACCAAAACCATTCATAAGCTTCAGGTTGCTTGGTTGATAATTTCTCCCTTATTACGCTCTCCAGAGGACCAGATTGCCGTAGCAAACTGCAGTAATGCAACAGCAGTTAACCAACACCAAAAAGCCCATATCAAGGGGTAGTAATAATTAAAGTGAAGTATGAAAACAAGTCAACCAGAGAAATAAGTGAGAATGGTTTACGGCAAATAATTCACAAGTCTTCATGGCCAAAACCTCAAAATTAAGATGACAAAAAAATTCACAATACCAAACTTATAGAAAATATAGATATTTAAATAAACAAAAATGAATATGGCCTGCTAACTATTAGAAACAAAGCTCATAAAAAGCAAATATTGCACATAGAAACTAAAACTAGCTGCAGCAAACAATAGATCCAAACATCCAATAGAAGATAATTTGAGCTCCTTGGCTTCAACAGTAGACTACAATAATGAGATCTAATAAGTTATGCTTTTGTGCAAATCAGAAAACCAGCTACATTAATCCATGCCATTACAATTAAAATAAAAGAGATTTTGTACCTCCTTTGAACAAAAATATTAATATCTCTGTCTCTTCCATCTCCTCGAGATGAAATCTCACTTGCTGCTTGCAGTAGGGCATACACAGAAGCCTGAAGAAAATCTTTCAACAACGTAAACAAAGTTTGGCATATAAATAAATAAAAAAGGAAAATAAAGAGAAATGTTGAAGAACTGATTAGTCATAAACTCTACCCAAAACAAAATCGTATAAATGAGTGAAGATTCACAATCCAAGGCACTCTTCACCAAATCATAAATAAAAGTTATAGATGAGATTTAACTAGCTTATGGATGTGTATCAAGAAGAAATTTCAGCACTAAAAACAGTAAAATACATTACTAAACAATTCTATACAAGAAAAAAGGCACTAAGGCTGCGTTGGAAGAGATTATGCAAGATTAGATATATCTCAACTCATTGTCATTCTCTCTACCTATGTTATATGGACTCTTCTAAATTGAAAAGTTCAACCCACACTTCTCCTTAAAACCCAGGTATTAAGGAGAGAAAAATTGGAGCCTTATAACCAGCACAGATAAGGCAACTTCAGATGATGTGGGGCACATGCCAACACACCTTCCTGGACCCTAACATACAGTAGCTGAACAAATGGCACACCAGTCGCATGCCCAACCAAACTCTGATACCAAATTGAAAAGCCCAACCCACACTTCTCCTTAAAACCAAAGTATTAACGAGAAGAAAACTGGAGCCTTATAATCAACACAGATAGGGCAACTCCAAGCGATGTGGGACACATTCTAACATATAATTGAAAAGGCTAGCCCACATTTCTCCTCAATTAAGGAGAGGAAAATTGGAGTCTTATAACCAAAATAGATAGGGCAACTCCAGGTGATGTGGGACAGATTCCAACATACCTTCCTAGATCACAACATAAAATAACCGGACAAACGACACACCAGTCACAGACCCAATTAAGCTCTGATACCCAATTGAAAAGCCCAACCCACGCTTTTCCTTAAAGTCTAGATATTAAGGAAAGGGAAACTGGAACCTTATAATCAACACAAATGGGGTAACTTTAGGCGATGTGGGACACATTTCAACATTCTATGTGAGTGAAGTAACCATTTCAAACACTCAATAGAGTCACCAGACATGAGTATGGAACATGTGTCCAAAGTTCCTATAATTGAGTAAAAGTACCCATGTTAAATGATGAGTTCCTAAAAGTGCATATTTATGTTGATTTGTATAGATGATGTTGCACTCCTTTAATATTAATTCCTTTCAACAATGTTTAATTGTGTGCTAAAGCTTGAATTTTAATTGTACAGATGAACTGGGTGATTAAGGTGGAGTAATATCTATGAAGCCTGGACACGCCTTCCAAGGCTGCGTATCAAAGTTTGACACGTGTCGGACACCGACATGCGTTCGACACGTAGTAGACACGTATCCAACACGCCGTTTGACGTGTCCCCTTTATTTCTTTTTTCTTTTTTCATCTCAGACATGTCCGGACACTTCATCGACACGTTCGAGACACGCCTAAAGCTTTTTGAAGCCCTAGCCTTAGAGAGAGAAAGGAGAAAGAGTAGTCCCTAAATCGAAGCTCCATGGCCTCTGTTCAGAGACATACTTGAAACGAGATCCATCTGCAACACAGGATGAGAGAGAGAAGAAAACAAAGCTTCTACTGTGATGAAAGTAGAAACATCTTGTTGTAACACAGAGAAGAGAGAGAGAGAGAGAGAAGACCAAGCTTCCTTTCAAGTCTGGATCTGGACTCCTTTCTTTTCTTCTTGTTGTAACCATTGTAACCAATGTTTGTTTACTCCAAGAAAAGAGTTAATGCTATCATTCAAAAGGTCACCTACCAACCATTTCACCTACTAGTCAAATGGTCAAAATAGCTAAGCATCCACCAACCAATTAAATGGTCAAAATAACTATTTCAAAATATGTATATTTATATTTTTTTTAAGATGGATGATTGTGTGCCATGTCATGTGAGCAAAGGTGATTTTATAATGTTCAAATTTTAAGTAAATGTTAAATTATATATTTTTTTTCATAATTTTAAAAAAATGTTTAAATATATGAGGTATATTATATAAATAAATATATATATATATATATATTTAACGTGTCCTTAGCATATCATGTCCCTCATTTTTTGAAAATTAATGTGTTGGTGTGTCCGTGTCGTGTCACGTGTCCGTGTGTCCGTATCCGTATCCGTGCTACATAAAGTAATATCCCTTGGCATAGGATGGACAATAAAAAACTTACAAATATGAGATAACCTATCTTACATTTACTCTTCTAAATGTATGAAGTACCCATTTCAGACACTCAACATTTGGGTAAGGGTTTGGGATATGCATCCGACATGCGTAGTTAGACATTCACCTAGCAAGTATATTTAGTGATGCAAGTTTAACATAAAACTAAGCATAAAACTCCCATATTATGCATGAAATTCTCCATGACACCTTGTGAGCATCATTTTACCCTAGAAATTTTTACTTTTATTTTTTTTTTTAAATACAGTGAGAAATATGAATATTTTCCACATCCCCATATCTTGAACATAGCAATTAAATGAATCAGACAATTAGATACATACCCACACCCACACACGACACTCGTACCCAAATCCATGTAACATAAGAGATAACTCATAACAATGTTTTAGTGATGCATTTTATGCATTTCTAAAATATAGACAATTAAGATATATACAACATCCATAATAATGCTCAATAGCTCAATAAACAATTTTAATGACAAACCTGATAAGATAGTGCCTTCACCCATGTATTTTTGTCTACACCAAACCATGCGGTTGAGAACCAGGATAGTTTCCATGATGAGCTTTGTTCTTTAATTGCTAATTCAAACACTCTGGCTGCATCATGTAATGATTGGACAAGATCATCGCTATAATCTTTAATTTGCAGTGATTGATCAAGTTTGACCCTTATTTCATCAACATCATTGCTACTATTAGCATGGGGACTCCCGTTGACAGTAACACCGTCATCAGCAGAAGCAAAGGGAAAGAGCTGCCCCGTCCTTGATTTACAAAAGGTCAAACTATTTTTCCTAAAATCAACCAATCTGCAGCTTAGGTTCAAATTACAATCAGCTAATAAAGCAAGCTTTATATGGCGTTTTTTCCTTGAATAACCCCAGTTGAATAGTAGGCCATCCAAGTTAACAACCTTTTTGTTGGAAAAACAGGATCTAATTGGTTTTCGTGAGACCAATGCATTCGAAGACCTGAAAATACAAAGTTCAAGAATGAGCTCCAAGCAGATATATGAATATTTTATCACACCAGGTCAATTTCAGGGTTGCAGACAATTGGTAATCTACAGGCATGATTTGCTACTTATTGGGTAGTCTGGTTTCACCATTTTAGCTGGTCAGTACAGTGATATTGACTTGGGATCATTAAAACAGACATTTGTTGGTAGTTACAAATCTTGTTTATTTACATTCATATATCTGATAATAATGCAGTATTCTTCTTCATACATAAAACTTCCACCATTTGTTATGTACTTTTTTTTTTATCTTTTTCTTAAATTAAAATGACATAATACAACTTGTAAGAGTATTTAGTACAAAAATAACCAATATCTATGCATGATTTGTTGTTATTTTGGTGATCAAAAGATTTTTAATAGGACAATCAGACCCAACAAATTTTTACTTTTTCTCTTTTTTCTTCAAACAAATGTCGTAATACATCTCTTAAAGTATGTTTAAAGTAAAAGTAGCTTGCACCCATGAATTATTTATTACTATTTTAGTGAAATAAATATGGTTCAATATTACATGGGTCAAGCCGATCAGCTCCGATGGTTCCACAACTAATTTTATTATTATTATTTTTTTTAACAATAAGCATAAAAAATTTTAAATTAGAGTGTTTTAAGTTTTGAAATAAAGATTCCATTTAATTCTTTCCTCTTATTATACTCTATAGCCTATATAGGATTCTTAGGTCCATTTTTTAAGTGTCAAGAGAGATTACATTATAATTTTTGAATAATTTTATGCTTTGTGGGATTTGGGTACGCATCATGAATACAGATATAATATGCTTTAATTTATGTAGAAATGTACTTAAAATTAAATAAGATTTAGGAGAATGTAGATTTAATCTCTTATCCATGTCAGTATATATCTATCAAAAGAAGGGACATTATTATAAAACAGCTGGAATACTAATCATGCCTTATCAACCAAAATGAGGGCACTTAAGAAGTAAAATATTAGTAAAACAAACATCTCAAAAATGAATAAGTCAGTATGAATGCATTGCAAGTGAAGAAAATGACAATAAGAGGAATGAAAAAACGCAGGATTGGTATGCCAGGTAGAGCACCTAGTATGGGCATTGCACAAATCAATAACCCACACAGTAGTGGGCATAGAGGTGGCTAGCCGAGGCCACCCCCCTAACTTTTGAAAGATCTCAGTTTTACCATGCAATTTTGAATATTTATAAAAGAGTATTACAATTTGGCCTCTTCAAAATTTATATAATTATACTGCAGTCCATCCAAAATCTAAATAATTTAACTTTTGCTTCCTAAAATTTTGAAACTTTTCATCATTTTCATGCAATTTCCAGGATTTAGTATTTTGGCCGCCCGAAACCTTTGAAAAATCTCACTATTTCATGAAATTGTGAGTATTTATAAAATAAATTAGTCTTCCAGAGAACAAAATCTATATAATTTTACTTCAATTCTTCTAAAATCTACATTATTTTTCATTAGCCCACAACTACACTTGTCATTTTAAATTCAAACAGTTCCTAACATCAATCATCAAACACACCATAAATCAAAAATCAGAAAAACAAACAATCCTATTAATTCCACCACAAACAAGATTATACCAAAAATATCAAAATTTAACACGACTAATTCCACAAAAGCTACTAAGAACCCTAGCTTACTCAGCAACCAAAAAAAACAAACTTGAAATGAGAGAGAGAGAGAGAGAGAGAGAGAGAGAGAGAGAGAGAGAGAATTGGCTATGACCTTGAGGAAGCGAGGCTGTGATGATTCAACTTGAGAGACATTGAGAAGAGAAAAAATGAGTGAAAAAATTTGAGGCGTTTGGCAAGAAAACCATGCGAATTGGGGGAGATGATGATACGGGAAAATTGTTAAGACACGGGGCGAGGAGGTAAAAGAAAGCAGAGGCAGCCGTGGCAATGAGGGTTTATCCGTAGACGTGGAGGAACGATCCCAACATATAACTGCCTTCTTCCCAATTACCTTCTTTTTTGGTTTTTTTTTTTTTAAAAAAAAAAAAAAAAAAAGTTCATTTTTCCAACAATCTCTACACATTATTCTACGTTTGCCTGGGCAAAATATGTTTTTTATATTTTTGTGATATCTATCCATCTATCTACATATACTATATATTAAGTAAAAGCGGTTTTTTAGTCTAAGGTCTGTGAAAGTTTTAATATCTTAATTTGAATTTTTAAAATTTTTTATTTAAAAAAAATATTCAACATTTATTGATTTGGTTAAAATCCTCTTATCAGCATTTATTAATTTCTGAATTTTCTAAATTTTTTATTTTAAAAAAAAAAACTTAACATTTATTGATTTGGTCAAAATCTCCCGATTAGAATTTATTAATTTTTTTCAATCCACATGTCTTTCCACATGCCTACATTTATTGATGTGGTCAAAATCTCCTGATCAGCATTTAAAATCCCCTCATACAAATAATTATACATACAATCGGTGTATAGTTACTGCAGTATCATTTTCAACTTCTCTCATATACTATGGTTAGTGATAAGATTGTTAAATTATTTTTATAAAAAATCTTTAAAAACATAATTTATATATTAAAAAAATCTAAAACAAATATAAATATCTATAATTATCACGTGCATATCACGGGTGATAGGCTAGTATTATATAAGAAAAATGAGATTTTTAACCCATAAGCCTTATGGGAGCTCTAATATCCCAATCTCAATTTCTTAATTTTTTATTAAAAAAAAAATTCAGCATTTATTGACTTCTCCCAACCTATAAGCCTGTTTTGACTTCTCCCATATCTACTGGTACACTCTTTTCAATTTCTTTCATACACTATAATTAGTGATAAGATTGTTAAATTATTTTTATATCTTTTTTTTTGTTTTAAATTTTATAAAAAAAATTATATCCTTCTAAGCTATAAGAACTTGAACAATAATATTTTTTAATACAATTTTTTTAACAAAAGATTAAAAAATAAATTTTTTAGTACTTATCAAATATGGTGAATTTTGTTAGATTTTTTTTTTTAATCTCAATTGCCAATTAAAAAAATTAAAATAAAGAACAAAGATATCTTTGGCTCAAATTATTAAATAGTTACTTTTGCTAAAATACATTAGAAAGAAAAGCTAAAATACATTAGAAAAGTGATAGTTCATTAAATTTTTTTTATTTAAAAAAAAAAAGGTTATAGGTGATAATTTGTTATTCATCTAGAATTATTTTTAGATTAAATAAAAATACCATATTAAATTTTCTTTTTACCTTTTTTTTGTTCAAATATTTTTATTTTGTAAGAATTTTGTTTTTATTCTATTTAATATTTTATTGTAATTTTTAAAAAATCATATTTAAATTATTTATGCCATTATAAAAGGTAAATTTTTTTAATATCAACTAAGGCCTTGTTTTAAAAAAGTCAAAAAGTCACTATTCTATTTAAGTCACATCATCTTATTTAAGTCACATCACCTCTCTGTCACATCACTTCACACCCAATTCATACTGAATCCATATTTTATAAAAAGTCAAAAAGTGTATTTATTTAGATCAGCTCAAACCACTCCTTAATGGTAGTTTGGAAAGTGTTAAATAAGTATACTTTTTTACTTTTTACAAAAATATGTACAGAGAAGTAGAGATGCGATGTGACTCAAAAAATATAATTAAGGCTAAATTTGGCATCTTTTGAAAAAGTCAAAAAGTCACTATCCTATTTAAATCACATCATCTTATTTAGGTCACATCACTTCTCTATCACATCACTTCAAACCTAACTCATATTTCATACAAAGTCAAAAAGTGCACTTATTTAGAGTATCTCAAACAACCCCTTATGTTTTTTTGTTTTTTACAAAAAGATGTGTAGAAAAGTAAAGATGTGATGTAATCCAAAAAAGAAAAAAAAAAAAAAAAAGAGTTAATATGGCACTTCTCAAACAATCTTTTATTTGATGATCCCTTTCTAAAAGGTGTATTTTTAAAATATTTTCAAGAAAATTTCTATTAGAAATCTTAAGTAAATTGCTTTTTTTTTGTTCATTAATATTAAACTTTTAATTAATTTGATTTATTATTTTAAAAAATAAATTAGCAAATAATTTGTATATTTATATATATATAATTTTGTTTTGATTGCTCAAGTTATTTGGTGTTTTTGTTAAAATCCACTCAAATTTAATTTGAATTTTTAAATTTCTCCATAGGTCCTCACTTAATTAAAAACTATATTATTCAATCTTTAAAAGTTTTTAAGCTTGACTCAAGTTGTTTGGGTTGAGCTCACCTAAGTTTGAAATTCTAGCAAGGGGTTGAAAGCTACATGATTAAATTTGTGACAAATTAAAAAAAAAAAAAATTTGTGATAAAATTATGGGACTTAAATTGTAAATTTCAATCTCTTCTTTTTTTTTTTTTTTTTTTTTTTTTTTTTTTTTTTTTTTTGCATACAAAAATTTAACTATTTATATTATTTTCTATAAAAATAGATTATTAATTTTTTTACATGCCATGCATAGCACGAATTGCTACTTGTACGAGCAAGAAATAATGTTCTTATATAATCCTGTTGATCAAGTCTGCGCTCCTCCAAACGTTGTCGCTTTACTCCCTGAAAACACAAACGTGAGCTAACCGGCGGGTGTGTGCCGGATGCCTCTCCGATGCCTAAGTCAGCAAAATAGACAAAAGTTCTATATATTCGAGAATCAAAGTTGTGTTACCTGTACATAGGTTATGTTGTGAGCTTTTATAAGTTCCGCGTGGCACAATCCTAGTAGGACTATTAGTTCTCCATGTAAAGTCCTCCTAGAAATCACACTCCTGAAAGATAATGCATATCCTTCAACACCCCTCTCACTACTTAAATCAAGTGAGATGGTTTTACCTCGATAGTATGACAAAACGACCGAGCTAACATGGCCATGCTAAACTGGCAAACATAACCGAGCTCTAACCAGCTCAGTTCTTCCCTTCATAGCTTGTACCTCGGTTTCACCTGTTCAGGTCGAGCTAACCATAGCAAGCTTGGGCCGAGCTAATCTAGAGCAAGGTCCTGAGGAAAGCTCAAAATATCTCGGCTCAGAATGGTATGACCGAGCTAGTTGTTACTACTCTGATCGTGGTGACCGTGCTAACTTTAAGGCTCTTTTTAGACCGAGCTAACTATAAGGCCCTTTTACTCAGTCCTTTCTTACTGCGGCCCACAGAACGGCCCATTACTCAGCTTGGCCCAATTTACTTATAAATTACCCTCTCAATTGCCCCTTAATTCTATCTACGCAACATGATTGGGATTACCTGTTACCAGCCGAGCTAAAAACTCTTGTCTTTTAACCGAGCTAAAATGCTGTCGGGCTACCGATTGGTACGGTTACAAAACGTCTCTTCAGTCACACTGTTATCTGAACCGCTTGCTATTTCATAGACATGTGGCAGGTCCCTACTGGTTGAGTACAGCTGCCAACGCCGACATCGTACCTCACGAATTTTGAACAGTCCCGCCTTTTTCACTCTCTTCACACAAAACAAAACCCTATTTTTCAAACCAATTTAGACTATTCATCTTCTTCTCTCTCTACTTTCTGAGCTTTCATTCTTCCTTATCACTGCGTCTGCAAAGCTCTTTCTTGCGACCTCGATCTTCATCCTCTCGACTTCAAACTGTAAGTAGCTTAATCCATTTCCTTTTTGTTTTGTCTAGTTTCTGTAGTACGTAGCATAATACTCGTATGCTTTTCAAGACACATATACCTTTTTTACTTCCATTTTTTTGGAAAAAACCGTGTAATAGAACCACTGTATTTACGAATAATATGAAGAACAATGCGTTTAATCCAAAATCTCACTTCAACCGAACTAGGAAGTTGTTTGTATTAGGTGCGAACCTAGAAAAACTGAACAACCGAACTAGGGCTTCATGCAATGCCTGTAGTTTCAAATAGGTCTAAGTACCTTCCGTTTCCCTTTAGCCGAGCTAGCGGGCTGTCTTAGGTTTTGCGTAATACCGTGTTAGAAAGCCTCAAACACCGACCGAGCTATAACTTGGGGCCAAACCAGCTTCCTGACTTAAACAAAACCAAACTAAGAACGTTACACCATAAGCTTCAACCGGGCTACGAACTTCTCGTTCCACTTAGCCGAGCTAAAGTCTTCTGTTCTTAACCGGGCTAAGAACGAATAGAATCCTACGCAGCAGAGCTAAGTCTCCATTTATTTTACCTTTGTTACTTCCAGCACGGTTCAATGATCTGTGCTTAACACTTTTCCTTTTCACTTTGCAGACTGACTTAGGTTGGCTAGGCACACTTTTGCACGTTCAACCGAGATACTGAAGGTCTTCTCATCGTCGAGTTAAATTATACGTAATTTAAGGCCATATGGGGAAGTATCGATTTTTAGTGAACTCCCCAGGAGCCATAGCCGAGTTCCGAAAGGATTACCAAATTCCAGATGATGTCCACCTCTTACTAGCCGAACTAGACACCATTCCCTGGGAAAAACTGGGCTTCGTGCCCTTCAACATTATTTCCATTGTAGAGGCTAGTCTTCGTTTTCTCGTTCAGCCTCTTCTTTGCAAATTCCTTAGACAAACAAATCTCTGCCCTGCCTAACTTTCCACAAATTCATACCAAATAATAAACGGCATCGCCAAGCTAAACCGCTGGCTTGGCCTTAACCTCGATCTAGCCGAACTATTCCACTAATACTCCCTTGGCCAGAATGAAGATGACTGGGTATATTACCTACGAATATGACGTCGCTGAGAAAAGATAATAAAGAACACCCCAGACAAAGATGTAAATGACGACGATTTTTTCTGGGTTTCTGGGAATTTTGAAGACCAAGAGGCCCAGATCCCGGGTGACCGAATAAACTGGAACAAAGGAGTTGCCGGTATAAATACCTCGATTTAGTGTTGTGCTTTCTTTACTTCGTTATTCTTATTTTCAACCGTACTAACCGTTGTCTTTTTCCTTTATTTAGATTTGGACCATCTCAAGTCTTAGTACAGCTACCCCAACCTAGACGCACTTCGCGCCGCACTTCGATATCCCAACCGAGGCTGGGCCGAGCTACTGAATTTTGAACCGACGTATAGATACAGCAGCAAGCAAAAGACCAGGGTGACAGACTTCTTGTTGGAACCCTCTCCTGAACCTGATCCAACCCTCCCACAAATCAACCTCATTCCACTTACTGCAGAACAAGAGATGGCAAAAAAGAGAGCAGTAAGAGCTCTTATCACCGAGACAAACCAGGCTGAGGTTTCTCCAACCGGCCAAACACAAGATGCCGTAGTAGCCCTACCAACCGCCCAGCCGTCCACATCTCGACCAAACAAGCGCGCTCGGATTTCTACAACCGAGCCACGCCTTGTTGATGAGGATGAAACTGTGCTTCCGCCAACCATATCACCAAGCCCACAAATCAAGCGTTCAGACCAGGCTAGCCCATCAGAATGGATGCCCAAGGTCACCTACAAGAACCGAGCTATCATTGATTCCGACTCAGTGGTAGCCGAAAAAAACCACTTGCTGCCATTTAATCTTGCCAAGAGTGTGTGTTTTCCAGTCGATATGGAGCACCACGACCACCTTACCGAGCTGAAGGCCATTTGCTCGGCGTCAAAATCAATGGTGCTTGTAAGTTTCTCCTTTCTCTGGCTTCGATTTCTACATCTGTTAGCTCGGTTCATCTCAAAATTGCTTCTCTGTTCGTGAGCCCTACAGAAGAACCACGTTGCTCACAAGCGCGTATTAGAGCTTCGAAAAACCACAAGGCAGGCCGTGGTAGAGGCCAATGCTAAATCGGCCCAGCTAGAAGAGGCCAAGAAGAAGATGGCCGAGCTACATACCGAGGTGGCCAGGTTGACCGGACTTATCAACTCGGCCGAAGCAGATAAGCAGAGGGCTACGGCCGTGCTGAAAGATAAATATCTGCTCGAGCTAGCCAAGTTCAAGGGAAAGAAGAATGCCAAGATAACTGAGTTGGAGAAGAAGGTTGAAGACGCGGAAGACCACGGTTACAAGAAGGGCGAAACCACCTATATCCAGCAATGTGAGGCTGCTAAGGATATATTCTTTAAACGTGGGTGGAAAGCGGCGGCGGCACAGCTCAGTCACAGTCCAAAGACCGAGGTTTTCCTGAACCCTTCTCCACACTTCATACCGAGCTATATGGCAGAGTACGTCCACACCATTCAACAAAAAATTCTTCAAGTTGAGGATGACGAAAAAGGATCTGGGCCCAACAATGCCCCGGTTGTCAATGATCCCGCTGTTCAGTCAGCTCGGGTGGAGCCACTGGTGGAAGACTTGGTTGACAATGTGACCGAGCTACCTGCTGAAGCCGGGCTCCGAGTTAATCTGGATGCGAATGTTGACGACCTCTTTGCTTGATCTTGTATTTTCTTCTTTTTACTTTTGGAAAGAAACTGTAACCAGGCTGAAGTCCCGCTCCTTTGTAACTCTGACTTGAACTTTGAATGAAAGCTTCTTTTCTTTCAAGTGTTGTTTCGGTTTACTTCCATGTTTGCATTTCCAATTTGTAATCTGAATGCAGTATAACATTTTCAGGCCGAGATACCTATCTCGGTCTTAACCTTGAGACCTATCTGGTCATACCTGCCAACCTCTTCAGCCGAGGTTTTTACCTCGGCTAAAGATTACAAAAAGTTGTTATTCCAGCCAACCACTCTTCAGCTTGGATCCTTTATCTCGGCTGAAGAGTACTATGTGTTGGTTTTTCCAGCCAACCACTCTCCAGCCTAGATCCTTTATCTCGGCTGAAGAGTACTAAGTGTTGGTTTTTCCAGCCAACCACTCTTCGGCCTGGATCCTTTATCTTGGCTGAAGAGTACTAAGTGTTGGTTTTTCCAGCCAGCCTAGATCCTTTATCTCGGCTGAAGAGTACTAAGTGTTGGTTTTTCCAGCCAACCACTCTTCAGCCTAGATCCTTTATCTCGGCTGAAGAGTACTAAGTGTTGGTTTTTTCTAGCCAACCACTCTTCGGCCTGGATCCTTTATCTCGGCTGAAGAGTACTGAGTGTTGGTTTTTCCAGCCAACCGCTCTTCAGCCTAGATCTTTTATCTCGGCTGAAGAGTACTAAGTGTGGGTTTTTCTAGCCAACCACTCTTCAGCCTAGATCCTTTCTCTCGGCTGAAGAGTACTAAATGTTGGTTTTTCCAGCCAACCTCTTCAGCCTAGATCCTGATCTTGGCTGAAGAGAGCACAAAGTTGGTTATTCCGGCCAACTTTGAGCGAAGTGTTTGGTTATTCTGGCCAAACGTCCTGCAGCCTAGATCCTTATCTCGACTTAGAAAGAGTAAATGTTGGTTCCAACCTCTTTAGTCCAGATCCTGATCTTAGCTGAAGATAGCTCAAAGTTAGTTTTTCCTGTCAACCTAGAGTGAAATGTTTGGTTATTTTTGCCAAACATCCTGCAGCCTCGATCTTTATCTTGGCTTAGGAGAAGTGTTGGTTTTTCCAGCCAACCTCTTCAGCCCAGATCCTAATCCTAGTTGAAGAGAGCTCAAAACTGGTTATTCCTGCTAACCTATAGCGAAGTGTTTGGTTATTCCTGCCAAACATCCTGCAGCCTCGATCGTTATCTTGGCTTAGGAGAAGTGTTGGTTTTTCCAGCCAACCTCTTCAGCCCAGATCCTAATCCTAGTTTAAGAGAGCTCAAAGTTAGTTATTCCGGCCAACTCTGATTTCATTGCCCCTAGTTCTCTAAAACTATTTGAAAAAAACAATTTATGCTGAAAAAGAATATACTTGTTTTATTGAAAAATAAAAACTACAAAAATTTAAAGAAAAGCTAAAAATAAAATAGTTTGAGATTGGCAGTGTTCTATGGCCTGGGAATGGCTTTGCTGTCTTCATCTTCTAAGTGGTATGCCCCTTTTTCCTGCTAATCCAACCACTTTGTAAGGTCCTTCCCAATTGGGCCCTAACTTGCCATCTCTGGGTACCAGGGTGTTTCCCATTACTTTGCGCAGCACCCAATCTCCAATCTTGAATTGCCTTGGATGTACTGTCTTATTATATTTTTTGGATAACTCTTGCTGGTATGAGGCGATGTGAACTAGTGCTCTTTCTCTTCTTTCTTCTGCAAGGTCGAGCTCCAATGCTATGGCTTCTTCATTTAAGTCTGGATCAAAATTTTCACTTCTGATTGTGGGGAGGCCGACTTCCAGTAGGATTACTGTTTCCATGCTATAGGCTAAGGAAAAAGGTGTTTCTCCAGTTGACCGCTGAGGTGTGGTGCGGTAAGCCCATAAAACGTGAGGGAGTTCCTCAGTCCACTTGCCTTTTGCTTTCTCCAGCCTTTTCTTCAGTCCATCTAAGACGACTTTGTTTGATACCTCCGCCTGGCCATTTGCTTGGGGGTATGCCGGTGTAGAGTTGTAGAAGTCTATCTTGTATTCTTCACAAAAGCCTCTAAAAATTTTACCATCGAACTGAGTGTCGTTGTCAGATATTAAAGCTTTTGCTATGCCGAATCGAGTGATGATATTCTGCCAGACGAACTTCTTCACATCTTTCTCCTTTATTGATGCTAATGCTTCCGCCTCCACCCACTTTGTGAAGTAGTCTGTTGCCGGAAGAAAAAACTTTCTGTTGCCGGGTGCTGTTGGAAGTGATCCTACTATGTCCAAGCCCCACATTGTAAAGGGCCATGGGCTAGTTAATGGTAGAAGCTCTCTGACTAGTTGATGTATTTGGTGTGCGAACTTCTGACATTTCTCGCACTTCTTGACATACTTCTCTGAATCTGCTTGCATGTATAGCCACCAATATCCCTGCGAAATTACTCTGTAAGCCAATGATCTTCCCCCTTCGTGGCTTCCGCATACGCCTTCGTATATCTCGAACAAGAATGCCTCGACCTTGCTGGGATGAACGCATTTCAAGTAAGGTCCTGTGAAGGATTTTTTGTACAAGGCCATTGATGGGGAGAGCCAAAATCGCTGCGACTTTGCTCTAATCTTGTTGGCCTCTTTCTTCTCTTCGGGTAGGACGCCGTCTTTTAAGAACATTATAATGGGATCCATCCAATAAGGGCCTAATTCGGCGCAACATACCTCAGCTGCCTCCGGTTCTTCAATGCTTAGTCTTGGTAAGTAGTCAATCAGTAACGGATGTGGGATGGATGTATCTGTCATTGAAGCAAAGCTTGCTAGTTCGTCTGCTCTACTGTTTTCTTCCCTGCCGATCTACTCTATCTATACTACTTCAAATTTCATGATCTCTTTTCTGACTAACTCTTAGTATTTAGCCATCATTTCATCCTTTGCCTTATAGTCACTCGAGATTTGGTTTACCACCAGCTGTGAGTCACTGTAGACCATTAGTTCGGTGGTCTTTATGTAGAGTGCTGATTTTAGGCCTACTAGAAGCGCTTTATACTCCGCTTCGTTGTTTGATGCTGGGAAGCCAAGGTTGACTGCTTGTTCTACTATTAGGCCATCTGGTGAGATGAGGACTATGCCAAGTCCTGCGCCGTGCCTGTTGGACGCTCCATCCACAAAGAGCTTCCACATTTCTCTAACGAACAGCTTCCAACAAGTGGAGGGATCGGATGATGCTTTGGGGTTCTGAGTGTTGCTGGTGTTTTCTTCAAAGTCCATGCTTACTGTTTGCCTGTCACGACCCAAACCCGCCCTTGTAGGTTTAGCACCGTAACAGGCCAGTAATCCGTGGATTACCAAAGGCCTCTGAACTTATTAGTAAATGATAAGGGGCTGTGGAAGCAATTATACAAGATAGACAAGGTCCAATGAGCTGTGATAACATACATGAGACAGAACATATCAAAACTTATTTATATATATGTAAGCATGCCAATCAAGGACGCCAATATTTACAAAATATTTACTAAAGTAAACTTCCCAAGATCTAACTTTACAACAGTTACAGAGACTAGCGTGAAAACAAAAACAGCCATAGCATTAGACTTCGATCGGAACTTCCTTGGGAGGCACAACGGTTGGCTGACAAAAACAGTACAGAAGGCCGTTAACTCTGGTCCTGGTCATGTGCCGGCTTACTTACATACATAATATAAACTGTGAGCGAAAACCCAGTGAATAATAACAGAGTAAAGGGGTTTAATGTATGATGTCCATCACAAGTTAGAATCCAGCATTCAAATCAGAACATATTCAGATTTCAAAACAGAGACAGATTCAGATACATACTCATGTCCATATTCAGATTTTGCATAAGATCATACGTGGTACACCCATTAGCTATCAGATTAGATTGGTCCAGAGACCCATATATATAGTTGGTACCAACGACCATAAAGGTCCATATCTTGCGCGCAAGTAGCCATGGTATTGTTACCCCCATGCGAGGGCCACGTGCAGATTGGCCGCGGTATTGTTACCCCCAAGCAAGGGGCACGTGAACTAAGGGTGCCACAAATACTTTTTAGAAAATTGGACATTCATTCATAATTCGTAAGATAGCTTTTCAGAAAACAGATCATATCATACCAATCAGAAAATACTTAAGTTAAACATAACTTTACAGAGTTATTACTCACAATGGGCCTTGAGACGGACAGACGGAGTAAACTTGGTCAAATGGTACGTGGCACGTGACCTACACAATACATAACAGATGCACACTTGAAACACACGCTCTAATTGTACAAAACTTATTTCGTTGGCTCTTAGTGTGTTTCTAACCCTTATCTTCATTATAGGGTCTTAAACATGGCCTAGGAATGTCTAGGATGGAATGAGGATGCAAAGATGCCTTGGAAAACATTTTTCAAAACTTGCTGAAAACAAGGGTCTCGCTCGAGCGTGGCTTTCTTCGCTCGAGCGAGATTGTCAAAACAGAGGGGTCGCTCAAGCATAGACTCCTTCGCTCGAGCAGTCTGTAAAAATGCAAAAGTACTGGTTGTTGAAATTTTACGCTTGATGCCCGCTCGATACTCGCTCGAGCGTGAGACACAGCTTTTCGTTCGAGCATAGGTCTCGTCGCTTGAGCGTGCGCCTGCGTGCACCAAAAACCTGAGAGCTTACAATTTACACTCGAGCCACCATTCCTTCGCTCGAGCGCAGCTCTGAACAAATGATGGTCGCTCGAGCGTGGAATCCTTCGCTCGAGCGAGGAAGCCAAATTCTGGAATTTCTAGATTTGCCTCCCAAGCTCAAACCAAGCATTCAACACCTCAAAACTTGACCTCTTGGGCCCATTTTCTGGAAAACACTTGTAAACTCATAGTAGAAGATGTTTCAAAGATCAATTTGTAAAATTCAAGCCCAAGGGTGAGTCAATTGATCACAAATTCAAATAAAATCTCAAGAACAAAACTTAAATGTAACATGCATGACTTCTCATGACTCCTAATGCTTCAAAACATGATCCAAAGCAAGATTAAGCTCAAGAATAGGATGAATTCATAGACTATAACAAAAATGTGGACATGCTTGTGGAAATTCATAAAGAACAACTCCAAAATCTAAGAATATGTGCATGCATGCATGAATTAATCCTTAATTCAACACCTTAACCCAATTCCTAGCTTTAGATACTAATTGATCATGAACCATGCAAGAATTTTTCTTAAATTTATAATTGAAAGGGAAATCTCCTACCTTAGGTCTTGAATTCCAAGCTTAGTAGCCTAATCTTCCAAGTTGTCTTCAATTCTTCTAAGCTCAAGCACAATTCTAAATGAACTCAATCTTGTTCTCCTACTCTCTACCTTTCCAACGGTTTAGGCAAGGGAAAATGGCTGAAAATATGTATGAATCAATTCTAAACAATGTGTGAGAAAGCGACCCACTCAAGGGCAAAGATGTAATTAACTTGCATTCACTTAATTGATGTTTAATCTAGCATTATTTAATCACTTGAATCCGAATTTTAATTAAACCTACCGTAAAATTCTATAAATCCTAACTAACACGTAACACAAATCAATTTCGGAATCGGGCGCCGATAAGGCTTTCAATTTACAATTTAAAGTCAAAGACATGAACAGATCATTTTATCACAAACAGATAGAAACACATAAATAATGCAATACACATGCAAATCAATCCCAAATCCTTTCGAAATTACCGTCAGACATAAGTAAGTACGGATTAACACTAATCAAAGGTTGGGGTTATTACATTGCCCCTCACTATCTGATTGTTCCAAGTTTTTGAATTACTCCGGCTTCATTGGGGAACCGCAATACTTGATGGTAGGTTGATGCTACCGATCACATGATATGCAGCCATGTCCTTTCCAAGATTATGTTGTAAGTGGATGGGACTTTTAATACCCAGAATTCCACTTGTTTCGTCATGCTTCTTGCTCTGACTGGGAGGATTATCTTGCCCACTGGCCACTTTGGCATTGAGTTGAATCCAATTAGGGGAGATGTTGCAGGCGCCAAGTCTTTGTCCTCCAGTTTCAATTGTTTGAGGTTTCGTAATACATTATCTCACACGAGCTTCCTTGGTCGATCAAAATCCGTTTGATGTCATAATCCTTGACGTGGAGTGTAACGACCAGTGCGTCATTGTGAGGGCAATATATCCTTGCCAAATCTCTGTCTGAGAAAGATATGACATTCGTGGCTTCTGTTCTTCCTTTTTTAATGGCAGGTTGTGCACTTAATACCTCCCTTAAGTGCTCAGCCTTCTTGATCATTCCTCTGAGCTCACATACTCGCTCAGGTTCGAATACCCCATGTATTACGTTAATCACGCCTTGAGGTGGGGCGTCGATCGGCATTCCATTTGGGTTGTCGTGGTTCTGGGGGGCTGGCTGGGTCCCTCCTTCTATGTACTGGTCCAGGTGCCCAGCTGCTACTAACTCCTCCAAATGCTGTCTTAACGGCGTGCAATTCTCTGTGCGGTGCCCCTTTTCATTATGGAAAGTACACTGGGATCCTTCGTCATAGTCTTTTTGTGCTTCTCCCAACTTAGCTGGCCATCGGACGAAAGATTTATCACGTATCTCACTGAGAATTCGGTAGATTGGTTTTTTGAACACCGTGGTAATGGCAGTGCGAACTCTTAGCCACCTTTTGTCTGGATCCTCTTTGTTAGCCCGTCTACCACACCCATTCCTGCTTGGTCGTTCTACTGTGTTGACTTTTGCCAAAGTCTTTTTATCTGGTATTGCTGTTGTGCCAGATTTCGCCTTAGCACGGGTGCCATCCTCTTCCACACGAATATGTTGGTGCACTCTCTCCATTAAGGCCTCCATCGTAAGGGGAGGCGTCATAGTGATTGAATCCCTCAATTTGTTGCCGACTAGCAAGCCCCGTTAGTATTGTGCAATGGCGAGGTTTGTAGGAAAATCTCTTATCTAGTTGAAAGTTTCCCAATAACGACTATTGTAAGATCTCAACGTCTCCTTGTCGCCCATGTCAATGGAGAGTAGCTGATCGATCTCCACCGGTGTTTTAGTATTCGTTCTAAACCTAGTCACGAACGCCTCTGCCAATTGCGCCCAGGAGGCAATGTTGCCTTCTGGTAGCCTTTCGAACCAGGTTAAACCTAGGTCGCCAAGGCTGGATAGAAAAAGAATGCACATTAAAGCCTTGTTCCGCCGATATACTGCCATAACCTGGCGAAAGTGGCTTAGGTGCATGTAGGGGTCCGTCTTCCTCTCATAAGTGGTAAATTTGGGCTGGTGAAAGCCCGAAGGTAGTGGTGCGTTTTCAATTGTCGGAACGAACGGCGAGGTCTGCAGCCTTGCTAATGCTTTGTCTGCTGGTTTGTAAGCAAGACGCGGTATTGGCATTCCTACCTCGACGCTCCCATGCGTCCGAGGAGCCAACCGCTGAAGGGCTGAAACTCTGCGCGGGTCGCGCGCCCTGGTATCCTCATTCCATTGTGCCCTTTCTTCTAACACAGTTCGCAAATTGGATGATCTAGGCAATTTCGTCTGCCTGGATGACGTCTGGTGCGTGCGCGAGGGCCGATAGGTGCTTCTCTCGGTATATGACCTCTCAGTTCTCGTTCTCTCAGACCTGGAGTAACGAGTCCTGGGAGTTCTTGACTGAGTGTTGCCTATTCTCAGGCTCCTACTCTCTGCTTGCGATGATGTGGTATGCCTACCACGATCTTCCGAGTGGCGAGGGGGCGTACTGCTTTTGTGCCCCTCTCCTGTCGCTACCCCTTTTCCTTTGATTTGGCGTTTCATAGACTCCATGTCTGCCGCCACCTTCCTTATTAACTCGTTTTGTTTCTTTACGCGATCCTCCAGAACTTGAGGATCGATTCTCCGCCTCTTGTCTTTTAGGACTTTGAGAACGACGGGGCCTGTTAGTCCGCCTCCCCCTTGCATCCCTTCGGGGGTTCTGTCGCTGGGGCTCTAAATCTGCCATGGGAGGGATAGAAGACAAACCTTCGCGCCTCCCACCCCCCTCTGGGTTTGTTCGTCGATGGCAGACTGCGGCAAATCTTCATTGTGTGCCATTACCTCCAACTAGAGAGGAAAAAACTTGATCAAGAGGTTTTGTTCTTTCTGGTTTTTCTACAGACGACGCCAATTGTAAGAGCAAGAAATAATGTTCTCGTATAATCCTGTTGATCAAGTCTGCGCTCTTCCAAACGTCGTTGCTTTACTCCTTGAAAACACAAACGTAAGTTAGCCAGCAGGTGTGTGCTGGATACCTCTCCGATGCCTAAGTCAGCAAAATAGACAAATAGACAAAAGCTCTGTGTATTCGAGAATCAAAGTTGTGTTACCTGTACGTAGGTTATGTTGTGAGCTTTTATAGGTTCCGCGTGGCACAATCCTAGTAGGACTATTACTCCTCCATGTAAAGTCCTCCTAGGAATCACACTCCTGAAAGATAATGCATATCCTTCAACACCGCCATCACTGCTTAAACCAAGTGAGATGGTTTTACCTCGGTAGTATGACAAAATGACCGAGCTAACATGGCCATGCTAAATTGGCAAACATGATCGAGCTCTAACCAGCTTGGTTCTTTCATTCATAGCTTGTACCTCGGTTTCACCTGTTGAGGCCGAACTAACCATAGCAAGCTTGGGCCGAGCTAATCTAGAGCAAGGTCCTGAAGAAAGCTCAAAATATCTCGGCTCAGAATGATATGACTGAGCTAGTTGTTACTACTCTGACCGTGGTGACTGTGCTAACTTTAAGGCTCTTTTTAGACCGAGCTAACTACAAGGCCTTTTTACTCAGCCATTTCTTACTGCGGCCCACAGAACGGCCCATTACCCAACTTGACCTCATTTACTTATAAATTACCCTCTCACTACTAGTTTAATATAATGAAAAACAAGAGTGAATGTAAAGTATTTTTTACTTTTAAAAATAAAGAACATTTTCTACATTTAAATTTTATCAATATTATCATACTATAATTATCACTCACTTCCACCACCATGCCATCATCACCATTGCTATCATTGCTACCGTCACACCACCATCAAACCACCACCTCTATCTCCACCTCCACCTCTACCTTCATTCCACCACCACCACTACTAAATATAAAAAAAATATATATATATATATATATTTATATATATTTGTTTTTTGAAAACAAGATTTGAAAAAAAAATGTATTGAAAAATATTTTCTACACAAACAAATTGAATTGTTTTTTTACAAAATTTTACACCATGTACAGTGTAAAATACTGTGTCTGTATAAGCGGTAGAAATTGTTAAATTGAATATTAAAATAAGATTCGAACCCCAAATTTTAGTGTGTAAATGAACATCAAATAAAAAATTCAACTTGCAACTCATATTAATTCACATTGATCTAACCCAACTCGTGAATTTGAGAAGATGAACGACTTAAGTGATAAAATTAGTAGGTCAGTTAGTTTGTGAGTTAAAATTTATTAACTCATTTTTTGCAGTCTCGTTGCAAGTCACCTCTTAATTAGAAAAAATTATTAGGTACTCTCAAATTATCATGTGGCTATACTTTTTTACCCTTCAATTACCTAACACAAATAATTAATATTTCACCTTCTCCACATGTGATTTATTTTAATGAATTGAATATCTTATTGAAAAAATTGACTAAAATGTTTAACTAATTTATCTATTGTTTTGGGAATAACCTAAAATAGTTTAAAAAAAAAAAAAAATTACTACCAAAAAGTTAATTATTCTCTTCACTTTTTTACATAATTTTTCATAAAAAGCTAAAAAAATCAACTAAAATAACTAGAAATATATATGCCATAAATGATACAAAAATTCGGAATCCCTTAATTTCAACTTATAAAGCACCAATTTTTAACTGTATTTTCTGGTTTAATAACACATCATATTGGGTGGATCTGAATGGGCCAGGCTAAGGCAGAGCTCAGCGTGGCCCAATAGTTAACCCTAAATTAAGTTTGCAATCCAACCCAAAAAGAAATCACATAATCCCAAGCTAATCTTCATGACAAATATATTTGTACCATAACTTAAATGATGCGAAGATTAAGGTCTTTTTGGAAAGTGCAAAAAAAGTTAGTTTATTAGGTTTTTGACTTATTTAGATCACAGTACCTCTTTATTTTTTGTATGTCTTTTCGTAATAAACAAAAAAAATTATTATTTTTTTTTTTGCAATTTCCAAAAAAATCCTAAGAGTTAACCTATATGATAAGGTAATGATTGGGAACTTCTATTTCCACACGCCATTTGCAATATATGCACATCATTCATAGTTCACACACTTAAAAAGTGATAAACATGTAACATGTACTCACTCAACACACTTTTATTTCAAATATACCCTAATAAGTAAAAATGTACACACACCATACAAAATGCACTCAAATATGAACATACCCAAATTTAGATGTACACACAAAACTAAACTTGAAGGTCCATTGAACCTCCATTGAATTTCTGATTACAATAATTTTACTATTACTCGTATATTTGAATAGATATGCAAAAGTTTAAGTTGTGCTTCCTATTTTTCGAAATTTTTTTCATTGATTTCAAACCATTTTCGAACATGTTTTCCTTGATTTCAAATCATTTATTAAAACGTTTTTTTTTCTTCTTTATTTTCCATTTAACATATTCAATATTGATTTTTCAAAACTATAACACATATTTGTTTGTTAAGTTCCAAATCAAGTATACACTTTCAGTGATTAATGTCTGAACATTTTAGTGTATTTCAGATTAGAACTTCCAAACAATTTAGTGTATTTCGGATTAAAACTTCCGAGCAGTTTAGTGTACTTTAGATTTGCAAGCCCAAACGGTTCTATTTATTTTGGATTACAACTTTCGAGCAATCTAGATTATTTTAGATTTCTACTTCTGAACAGTGTAGGTTTCTTCAATTTTCTATTTCCCAACAATGCAGTTTTTTTGTTTAATTTCAAGCCTGTTGCTATTATGCAAGAGTTTTTGTAAATTATACGTAATCCTTTCGTCATTCAATTTGTCATTTTTGCAAATAATATGGATGTTGAATAACGTTTGCCATCTATTGCTTTGGATAGAAGGTATGGTGGAAAAAAAAAAAAAAAAAAATCTCGGTTCAAAAGTTAGTAATCAAAAAATTATATTTTCGTTTGGAACTTGGTAGTTGGAAATTTTTTTTTTTGGTTCGGAAGTCTAATTTTGACAAAATACTAATAATTTCAACCTTGGTTTACCAAATGACGCTAAAAAAAAAAGAAAAGAAAAGAAGAAAATGATGATTTTAAATTTAAAACCCATTTTTCCGTTGATATTTTTGTCATAAACGACTATATTTTTCTCAAAATCTGGGTTTTTATTATGCAAATCTTTTAGGAAAAATTATTTAGAAGTCCTATTAGGGAGACTTATGCTACATATGGTCATACTAAAAAACTTATGTTCCCATAAGTCCTGTGAGAAGTTTGTTGACACATTTACCCTCAATATTAGTTGTTAATATCATAAATAATAATAAAATCATATATAGGAAATTGATATAAACGTAACGTAACGTGACACCTACATAAACGTAACGTGGCACCTATACGTAACGTGACATATCTACATAAACGTAACGTAACGTGACACCTATATAAACGTAACATGACATATCTACATAAACGTAACGTAACGTGACACTTACATAAACGTAACGTGACACATATGATCTATGGTAACATTCAATTTTTTATATAGGAAATTGATTTTATTTATTTTTTGGATTTTTTTGGGACAGCCAAACAACCAAATTACTGAATTCAAACACAATTAATTAACCAAAAAAATAATTATTCAGAAATCACATTTCAGTCCATAGAGAGTTAAACAAACTCTTCGCCCCTCTGCCCTATAGAATTATTAAAACAGCATGAAGAGCAGGCAAATGCCATTTTCTTTCACATTATGATTTACTTTTTTTTCATCAGCAAAGGCAAGATTATGATAAAGAATACCGAAAATACTTACTTTTGGATAGTTTGTCCTTCCATAGATGTCTTCTTCAACAAGAATATCAAATCATCTTGTTATTGCTATGATGGCTTAGCTCCAGCAATTCATCAACATTGATAAAGTGCGTCTCATGTTTGAAGACGAGTAAGTAATTTTTCTCCCCCAAACCACCCACCCATGTCCACTCATAGATAAGCGTGATTTGCAAGTGTTGTTTTTCCGATGTGCTTTTGTCCTTTCTATTTTTATTAATTAATTTAGATTTCATATATATTATTGATAATTTTTTAAATTTTACAATTAATAATACAAAATAAAAATACATTAAGATTATATATCTATTTCAAAACAAATGGATTAAAAAAATAAAAATTTATTAAGTTGCGAAACGTAACGTGACACATTACGTTACGTTTATATAGGTGTCACGTTACGTTACGTTACGTTTATGTAGGTGTCACGTTACGTTCATATTGGTGTCACGTTACGTTACGTATATATAGGTGTCACGTTACATTACGTTTATGTAGGTGTCACGTTACGTTACGTTTATGTAAGTGTCATGTCACGTTGGGATCTTGTGGAATACATTCTTATGAAAATAGGACTTGAGACTTTATAAGAAATTACACAGGACTTAACCTAACATAAGGTTCTAAAAAAGGACTTATAAATAAGTCTTCCAATCTTTTATAATATTGAATAATGATTGTGAGATTTGAATGAGAAAGAAGAACTAATGAGAGGATTTGATAATAAATTGGGAAATATGAGGATCTTTAAAAGGGGATAATAACTAAAGTAGGGTGATAATGGAATGAGAAAGGTGAAGCCCTTGAAAGGTAACAATGGAGTGAGTAAGAAAAAACGAAGTATAGAAGTAGGGTTTAGTGCAATGGATGTGTTCTGAGATTTTCTTTCTTAAGAAGATGTGTACCGAGAAAACACAAATCTCAATTGAAGGAAGTATACTAATTTCTATATTAGTAATTTTATTTAAGGTTAAAATTGTAATAAAAATATTTTATAAAGTGTGTGCATAAAGTAAAACTAGCGTGTAGAAATAAAAACTTCCATGGTAACTTACCAAGTGTGATAATTGAGTTCTTATCAACTGTAAATATATATATATATATATATGTATATGATAAGTGATTTTCATCCAAAACCTTAACCTTCATTATTAATTAGATTGGATTGAGACAATTTAAAAAATTAAAGTCAATACGAGTTAATTAAAACTATAAGGACTAAAGACAAATTACAAGAACTACTAACGTAATTTACGCTAAAAATAATATTTGTCAGTAGTTGAATTTTATCATTTTTTTGTTAATATTTTTTATATGAATTCACAAACAAATATCAAACATAGGCATAAGATTTACCGTATTAAGAAAATTATAAAACATTCAGTGATATATAACTATCCTTTTTTGTATGTGAATTCACTCACCAGCAGCGAGGCTTGATAAAGAACCAAAAAATTAAAATAAAATAAAACAAATAAAATTAAAAGAGAACATTGACCAAAACTATTGATTCTGATTAAAATTTTGGTGTTAACACATAAATCATGATTATTATATTCATGTATAGATAAAATTATATGTACAAAATCACAGCTTGTACTGAACAAATATATATATATATATATAATATAGAAGGAGAACATTGACCAACATGAGATCTATCATTGACTATATATGATCAGTATTTTCATATGCATGAATAATATATATATATTTAAGAACACATAAAAAGATTAGAGAATCAAATATATGATTAAGAGGTCGATAATTAATTATTAATTAATTAGAATTTGCTTCAAACATGTTGGAACATGTTCAACTAACTTAAAGCAACATTTTCAAGCAAATCTTTGTCAACAAATAAGCCTGTATGTTTCCTTAACTCATAATATTCACTTGCCACATGTTTACATTTTCTGTTTGACAAAATTTATGTGCAGTTTTTTATTTTTATTTTTATTTATAGAAAATCGGTAGCCTATAGTCCTAAATGTAGCTAATATTGTTAGGGAAAATATGTGATTTCTTACAAGTAAATCAATCAATGGAAATAAAAATTAATGTGGAAAAATTAAATCAGAAGCAACACAAGAATTTTTACGTGGTTCCCTCAATGTGAGGTACGTCCACGGAATCGAAATCCGATTCCACTATCAACCAACTAAGTTCCAAATGATTACAAACGAGACACTAATGGTCTCACAAAACCACCCTTAGGTGAATTCCAAATAATCACAAATAAACAAGAGGAAAGACCTCACCAAATAGATGAACAAAAATCTTCAGAACCAGAGTTGTAGAAGATCCAAAATAACGAACCAAATCAACATCGAAAACGAAGCAAAGAACCATCCAAATTAATTCCACTGTTCACCTACCCAAATAATTGATTTCACTAAAGTGGAGTATGTGTAGCAGCCGTTCTTTCCACCTCGGGATGAACAAAAACAAATCCTAAAATATTGTGAATCTAGGGTTTATTATCAAACCTTAGTTGTTTCCAAATTAGATTGGGTCTCCACAAATTAAATATAATATATAAAAATATATTATAATTAATACTAAATCAAATTAAACTCTTTTTTCAAAATCAATTGGGTCCCACACTCCAATAAGGAGGTATACCTAACAATTCTCTCCCTACCGACTTAGGTGGAGAAATCAACTATACCCGCCAAAGTTCGACACTTTAAAAGTTTGTCCCTCAACAAAGTCTTTGTCAATATATCTGAAATATTATCATCTGTGTGAACCTTTTCGAGTTGTAACAATTTCAAATCTAACACCTCACGAATCCAATAATATCTCACATCAATGTGTTTCGATCTCAAATGAAAAGTAGAATTTTTACTCAAGTTAATAGCACTTTGACTATCACAATAAAGCACATACTTTTCTTGCTTTAAACCCAACTCTTGCAAAAATTTCTTCAACCATAACTCTTCTTTGCAAGCTCTTGTAATGGCAATAAATTCAGCTTCGGTAGTTGAGAGAGCAACATATTTTTGTAATTTAGATTGCCATGCCATAGCTCCCCCTGCAAAAGTTATCAAATACCCCGAAGTAGATTTTCTAAAATCAATATCACCGGTCATGTCAGAATCTGTGAACCCATCAAGCATCGGCTTACCATCCCCAAAACACAAACACACCTTCGAAGTCTCTCGAAGATACCTTAAAATCTATTTTACCACTGCCCAATGTTCTTTACCCGGATTAGAGAGAAAACGACTCACCACACCAATGGCGTGAGTGTAGACGTCCCTGAACGTCCCGGGAGGAGAATCCTGTTTTGTTCATTTTGGGCTCACTACAGTTCAGGACTCAAAGTCACGGTCCTGTATCTAATTTCGCAGAGTGTACTGCAAGACCGATGAATCATCAAAGAGTCCAAATCCGGCAAATCGTTTTGGAAAACAGATTTTTTTGAAAGAAATGCCAAACATGGACTGCTTTGCCAGATACAGAGTCGCCACCTAAATATTTTATTTTGGGGGAATTTAGGAAACCCTGACTCGTTGCGTAAGGCCACGTGTCCGTCATCACCAAAGTTGCCTCGGCTCGGGAACTTGGGTACGATTGGGGAATGTTAGCTATGAGCACCCCCTATCGCCCGATCCGAAGATCGGCCTCTATTAACCATGATATCAAGTTTTAAAAACATTATGTGTTCTTATTCCGATTTATTAGCCTAAGATTACTATGTGATGCACACAGCATACAAGTATAGACTGGGTCGACTGAATTGGAACAAAACATTTCATGTTTGTTTTTGAAAGATGGTTTGCTACTTGCAAGTAGGCTTAAAAATGCAGATTTTGCCACCATCGGGTGGGCTTAGAAAAAGAAGGTTTTGCCACTATCTAGTAGGCTTAAAACTCACAGTCGATGATCTATTCCAATCCAAATAACCCAACCTTCACCCACAGGCATTCAGGCAGTTATATCACATAAGCATATAGCCTCATGGTAAGCATGCTATCATGGTAGTCACTCACACACATGCAAGGATGCTAAAGCATAAAACTTACCTAGTACTCCAAGCCAAAACAGAAACCAGTTAGTAATCAATGCATGATCCTAGTTTATGTTAAGGTGGCAAATGCAACACATACAGGTATGGGACTAAGACAGGCTCGGCTATTCTAAGATGGCATATGATGATGCTACATCTAGCACGTATTCAACTTAGAATTGAGATACAATACAGTTAGTATGATGCGCCGAGCCCGGTGCATGCAATACAGATGAATGAATGCAAACATGCGAGCATAAATATGCTAATTGAAACATGTCCTAATCTAACCATCATAAGTTGGTAAATAAAAGGGAGAAAGATGTGAGGTTAGAAGACATACATCACACACATGCACACGCACACTTATTACAATTGTGCCCTCGCTCGGAGGGTCCGAATAAATAATACAGTCCGAATAAGTAAAAAAAACCCTAATTAATTAACAAATTAATCTAGGAAAGCAAGTAAATTAGCATGCAAATCCATGGACCGCCTTAGCCCTGTTCCAAATGATGAATGATGCATACTTGAGTTGCCTAGCGTGTAAATCCATTGCGATGCCCCTATTCGCCTCTGTTTGCAATTAATGCCGGAATGCTGTGCGAAGCTCTAGAAGGCTGTTGATTTCTGATTTACTGCAACAGAGAGCAAGAAAGGGGCATGACAAAGTATTTTCACATATGTATGTATGACTACTCTTCAGAGAGTGTAGTCCTCGATCCTCGTGTCACCAATCACGCATCTCGATGCATGATGGCCGATGAGTCGAATTGCACGACTCAATATGAAATGAATGTGCATGAAAACACAACAAGACCGAGACTCCATCATGGTTAATCCAGAGTGTCAGTGACCGGGAATTGAGACACGTTCCGTCACTCGAAGTACGAAACGTCCCTCGTTTCCCGTGCTTGGGCTAACTCCTATCCCAAGCACGATGCAATATGCATGACATGCATGAATGCGACTAACATACAACCTAACATACGCAATGCTATGAACTGGTATACACAATGCTCGATATAACATGGCATACACAATGCTCTAACATACAACCTAGCATACACAATGCTATGGACTAAGATGGCATACACAATGTAATATGGGCTTACACCAATATGAGTGGACCTTAGTCATACTCACATCAGCGGTCATAAGATGAAAATGAGACTACCGAGATGCATGCACACATGCACACAAACCGAGGACCGAACCTAAGGCACATCATGCAACTCTAACAAGGCATGGCAAGGATAAAGCATGGCATTCAAACATGTAAATTCCAGCACTGAAACATGATGCTAAAAGGTCCCGAAACATGGAAAGACGGCACCCGATGCATGAGATGAGCCCCGAAACTCAAAACTAGGCACATGTATTGACTTATAGCTGTACAAAGCATGCATTATTTGACTATGAAGTACAAAGACAGAGCCAAGGCAGTCCCAAAACATGAACATTTCCAGTTCAAAGCATGACCAAAAGATGCTAGCATGATGGACTAAAATAGCATGCAACTTTGACTAGCAAACATGGTTTACATGGCATGTACATGAAGCGCATGAGAACTCATCAAACCAGCAAAAATCAGTGAATAAAACATGCCAAAATATGTCCAAATAATCACTGAAATACAGCCAATGCATGCCAAAATGATGAGCTCCTTTAGAGGGCCATGCAAGGGGTTATTAAGCACATACAAGATAGACACTTAGCAAGACTAAACCAACTCTGGAAATGGGTTATGACAGCCCTAAAACCCACCAAATAGGCACTGTAATCAGTCTCGGAAGCATGCAAAGAAAGGCCTTTTGGAAAGGCCTTGAATGGGATTTCTCTACACATGCATCATAGACATAAAATATGGCCAAAAAGGCCTCGGACAGAGCCAAGGCGGACCTCAAAACCCTCAGAATAAAGCCTAAAATAAGACTTCAATGTATGCAAAATAGGGTTCTTTTGGAAGGCCTAAAAGACCACCAAACAAGACAAGGAGAGAGTGGATCACCCCCCTCTGATTTTGGCCCTCAAAAATGCATCTAAGCCACTGAAAATCCACTGGATTTCAGTGGCTAAGAGGCCAAACCATGACCAATGCAAGTGCTCTAATGCATAGCCCTAATCATGAAGAAATGAAGCATGCATAGGAGAAGATGACCCCAAAAAGAAATGGGACCTTAACCAAACTTAAAGAGGATGTCAAAAAAAGATTTTTTCCAGTTTATATCAAATCTCAAAAGTGTTCACAAGTAAGGCTAAAATATGATGCAAAAATAGCCCTAAAAGAGAGATAGAGGGTAAGGGGAAGTAGATGGCCTCAAACAGAAAAGATCCCTTCAACAAAGTTGAAGAGAGGCTCAAAATAAGATACTTTACAGTTTAGGTCGAAGCTCAAAAATGCTCACAAATAAGGCTAATATATCATGCAAAATAAGCCCTAAAAGAGAGATAAAGCACAAAGGGAGAGTAGATGGCCTCAAACAGCAAAGAGCCCCTAAACAAAGTTGAAGAGGAGCTCAAAATAGGACACTTTACAGTTTGGGTCAAAGCCCAGAAATGCTTTCAAATAAGGCTAATCAATCATGCAAAATAAGGCAAGAAAATGGGAAATAGGGACTAACCCTTGAAGAGCAGATTTCCAGCAGCTTTTGAACCAAGTTGGTGGACCTTCAACCCCTTCAAGTCAGCTCCAAGATGCTAGAATGGATGATGGAGGTGTTATACTAAGGGTTGGTGTGCAAATGGTGCAAGAAAACTAGGGTTTGGAGGCTTGAAGTATAGATATAGGGGAGTTGTATGTATGCTCCAGCCAAAAATGTCTAACCCTTGTAAAATGAGGTGGGGTGTTGGTTATATAGAGGGAGAGGAGTGAGGCTTCTTGGAGAAGCTTTGAGAGGGGGTCAAGGCTTCTAAAAGAAGCTTGACCAAAGGGGTCAAGCTTCCTCAAGAAGCTTGACCAAAAGGGCCAAACTCCTTTAGAACCAAGCAAAGGGGGCAAAAACCACCTTTAAAGGGGCCAAAAACAAGGACAAACCCTCGGGCAGTGGATCGGGTGGAAAATAGCTGGCACAGCTGGCACACACTCAAGAGGGCAAACATGGCCGGCCAAGTTCAAAAGGCCAAGGTGGCCGGCCGGCCACCTCCCCTGGTCGGCCAACCAGGGGTCAAAAGGGTCAACAACAATTGCTGGTCGGTCACCCCAGAAAGATGGCCTCCCAGATGAGTGCAACACAGCTGTATGATCAAAAACCAGAAAATATGACCTAAGAGAGAGAAAAACCAGCTTTTTTAGAGGGGTTCAAAAGGGTCAGGGACAATTACTGGTCGGCCTACCCATATTGGTGGCCTCCTAGGTGTGTACAACACAATGGTGTGGTGGAAAGTCAGAAAAAGTGGCCCGGAAATGGGAAAAACCAGCTTTCTAGTAAAAAAAACGGGCGATGAAGAGCAATGAAGAGAAAAGCTGGTTTTTTCAGAAAAATTGCTGGTCTCCCACTCTCCTACAACCTTTCTAACAATGAAAATAAGGTCCTTGCCAAAAATGGACCAAGACGGATGCAAAACGAAAGTTCAGGGGCCAAAACGCACAGTTCGGGGCCTCGAAAACAGGTTGTTAGGCACCAGAAGTGGCGTATGACCACGAAGGTGGTCTCTCGGGCCACAGTGTCCCTCAAAAGGGAGGAAACAAGGTGTGTGCCAAAAACTGGAGCAATCGGAGGTAGTTAAGCGGTCCCGAACCGAGGCACACGGCCGACGACTCCGAAAACCGAGAACTGGGCTCCAAACGGGAAAAATGGCCTACGACCACAAAACGTAGCCTACGGCCACTGAGAGATGGTCTACGAGACCTCTCCCTCCCTTCGGGAAGAGAAAACAGAGAAAATAGGAATTCGGTTCGCAAACCGAGACAGAGCACAAAAGAGTCCGGAAGTCCAGAGGCAAGGCTCGCAGCCGAGACTCTGAGACTCTAGAACGAGCAAAATATGCAACATCACCGAGCGCTCAATTGGTGGTGTCTGAGTCTTAAAGCCGGTCAAAAATGGGGTGTCTACAGTTGCCCCTCTTTGACAGAACTCGAAAGTCATACGTGACGGGAGTGAATGTTAAAGCCCAGAGACGACCCATTTTTGACAAGGCCGAAGACTTAGACAAACATACTAAATAACAAAGAAATGTGCCCGTAGGCATGCCCGCAGGAGGGGGCAAAATGCAAAACGACATGCACGAAGCCGAATGTAACTCATGATCATACAAAGCAGCAAGCTGTAATGAAGCGCATACGCAACAGTTTTAAGCAAGAATGCAAGGCAACAACTACATTTCATGCAGTTAAGAATGCGGAGAATTACAATTCTCGCTGCGTCTCACACGGAGAAAATACAATACCTGTCCGGTTCGTCTGGTCACACTAGCTTCAAATAAACTGTACATACAATATCGTGCCTGCAAAAGAGAGAAACTCATGCTGCCGGGGACCTTCCCCTTCTTTTCGGTTGAACCGCAGGTACTACTTTTCTCCCTGACTATGGTCGCAGCTTTCCCTATTCTCCAACAGGGTGACAAACTAGGTTGGTTCAGTATCCAGAATTGAGGCGCATACACATGCTATCTCAATCTATGGGGCTGCTATACAGATTTCAAGCCGAGTATATACCCCTGGGTATTTAAACCAGACTTTAGTCTCAGAAATCCCGAACCTTTGTGTTCTAGGCATGAGCCATTCGAACTCTAGTTTCCACCGTCTCAGTTGGTCTCTTAGGAACTCACCGCAAACACAGACAGGTGGCTATACCAGACCACCGGAAGTCGTTCGGGCACGACAAACACCAAAAGAATTGCACCTTTAGAGGATTTAAGGTCTCTTAGACCAGAGAGTGCACAAGACAGTGCGAATAAAGATGCAGGATTTAAGGTCTCCTAGACCAGAGGATTTAAGGTCTCCTAGACCACTGAGTGCACAAGACAGTGCGATGCAAAGTGAATGCACAAAACAATGCTAAGCAGATGCACAAAATAGTGTGATGCTAAAGGTGTACAAAACAGTACGAGCATGGTGAATGCACAAAACAGTGCGATATAGATAAGGTGCGCAAGATAGCGCGATACAATGTACTAACAAGTGCAGGTGAGGTGGGCAAGGTACGCGATACAATGCACTAACAAATGCAGGTGTGGTATGCAAGGTAGTGCAAGTATAAACTGCACAAAACAGTGCGAGGCGCAAGAAAGCGCAAGTGTAAATTGCACAAAACAGTGCGATGTGCAAGAAAGCGCGATGAATGCAATGTATGCAAAATGCATGAGATGCACAAAACAGTGCGAATGAGGTGCGCAAGATAGCGCAATAAAATGCATGCACAATGTAAGACTTGGCACACGGCTTACGACATAGCATTCCATTCATTTGGCACATAGCTTACAACACAACACTTTGTTTGTTTGGCACGTGGCTCACAACACAATATTCTGTTTATTTGGTACGTAGCTCGAAACAAAGCACTCTGTTTATCTAGGCACACAGCTCTTTTGGGCACACAGCTCATTTCGGGCAAACAGCTCATTTTTAAGCACACAGCTCATTCTTCGGGCACACAGCTTGTTTCGAGCACACAACTCATTTTCGGACACACAGCTCATTTCGGGCGCACAACTCATTCTTCAGGCACACAGCTCATTTCGGGCGCACAACTCATTCTTCGGGCACACAGCTCATTTTGGGCACACAGCTCGTTTCGGGCGCACAACTCATTCTTCGGGCACGCAGCTCATTCTTCGGGCACACAGCTCATCTCGGGCACACAGCTCGTTTCGGGCACACAGCTCATTCTTCGGGCACACAGCTCATTTCGGGCGCACAACTCATTCTTCGGGCACGCAGCTTGTTTTGGGCATACAGTTCATAACACTGCTCAATCTGAACACTCAGTCCATAACACAGCATTTGGTTTGCATTTCGAACACACAGCTCAAGCACTTGAATTTCTGAACACGCAGCTCAAATTTTGATTGTGCACACGCAGCACACACTTGTTGAAAGTTGAACACGCAGCCCAAACTCTTAAACTTCTGAACACGCAGCCCATTTCGAATGTGAACACGCAGCACACATTTGTTTGAAGGTTGAACACGCAGCCCAAACTTTTGAATTTCTGAACATGCAACTCATTTTTGATTGTGAATACGCAGCACACTCTTGAGGTGAACACACAGCCCACAGTTTTGAAAGTTGAACACGCAGCCCAAACTCTTGATGGTAAACACACAGCCCACTGTTTTGAAAGTTAAACACGCAGCCCAAACTCTTGATGGTGAACACACAGCCCACTGTTTTTGAAATTTGAACACGCAACCCAAACTCTTGATGGTGAACACACAGCCCACAGTTTTGAAAGTTGAACACGCAACCCAAACTCTTGATGGTGAACACACAGCCCACTGTTTTTGACATTTGAACACGCAGCCCATTTTTGAATGTGCACACGCAGCACACATTTGTTTGAAAGTTGAACACGCAGCCCAAACTTTTGATGGTGAACACACCGCCCACTGTTTTTGAAATTTGAACACGTAGCCCAAACTCTTGATGGTGAACACACAGCCCACAGTTTTTGAAATTTGAACACGCAGCCCAAACTCTTGATGGTGAACACACAGCCCACAGTTTTGAAAGTTGAACACGCAACCCAAACTCTTGATAGTGAACACACAGTCCACTGTTTTTGACATTTGAACACGCAGCCCATTTTTGAATGTGCATACGCAGCACACATTTGTTTGAAAGTTGAACACGCAGCCCAAACTTTTGAGGTGAACACACAGCCCACTATTTTATTTGCACACAGCGCATATTGAACACATAGTTCTTACATTTCACTTTTGAACTCATAGCTTATTCATTTCATTTGCACGCAGCTCATTTATTTGATTTTGAACACGCAACTCATATATTTTCATTTGCACGCAGCTTATGCATTTGATTCTGAACACGCAGCTCATAAATTTTTGTTTCTGAACACATAACTCATTCTTTTCATTTTGAACACGCAGCTCACACATTTCACTTTGAACACGCAGCTCATAAATTTTCATTTCTGAACACACAGCTCATTCACTTCATTTTGAACACGCAGCTCACACATTCCACTCTGAACACGCAGCTCACATATTTCAATTTTGAACACGCAGCTCATAGTACAACACTGCTCGATCTGAACACACGGCTCATAACACAGTATTCTTTTAATTTTGAACACATAGCTCATTCTGAACATACAGGATGCGATGACGGAACTTGCAAAGTTGAAACAAACTCAGATGTCTGACATTTTTCCTTTTGCTTCGAAATCTGGAACCTATATAACTTCAGATAAGTTTTGGTTTTACTATTCCCACATGACCCGGGTTAAACCTTGCGGTTTTTGAAAGAATAGAATCTTGTTTTGCACAAATGTGCAGAACGGCACGGCACTCTGAGCACCAAACAATTTTTTGAAATTGAGAGTGAGAATAAGTTCTCGACTGGGTATTGAGCCTACGACTGAACACAACACACCACGACTCAACAACAAAGAGAAAGACAAGGTAAGACAACCTAAACACATCTACAGACACCCGAAACGACTCAAAACAAGAATCGAGACAAACAAAACGACTGACACGACACATAGATGTGTTCCAATGGCAAGAGACCTCTCAGTGCATGAGGAGCCAGTTTCTCCGGGTATTGTTTCCCACCATTTCTCATTTGTGATTCTCACATCACTCGGCCCTCAAGCTCTGTTTTTCTGAAAAAGGCCATTTTCCTCACTTTTCCTCTTAATGTGAACAAAAGCTCGGCAACCAAACACTTTCAAGTGCTCATAACACACATCTTTGCCAGTCCAAACTCTTTATGGAACATCACCATTCAAAGGATAGAAAGGAGACAAATTGATCACGTCAACCGCTGTCTTCAATGCCTTACCCCAAAAGGATCTTGGCAATTTAGCTTGTGAAAGCAAATATCTTGTTCTTTCCATAATGGTGCGGTTCATACTCTCGGCAACGCCATTTTGTTGAGGAGTCTTCTTAACTGTGTTTTGATGCCGAATACCTTGGCTGCGACAATACTCATCAAATGGCCTAATGTATTCACCACCATTGTCTGATTGAATGCACTTCAATTTCTGCCCTGTTTCTCTTTCAACCATGGCTTGAAAATGCTTAAATATTTCTAAAACTTGATCTTTAGTTTTTAGTAGAAAAGCCCAAACTTTCTTTGAATAATCATCAATGAAAGTAACAAAATAAAGTGCACCACCATGTGTTTTAACTTTTAAAGGACCACAAACATCCGAATGAATCAACTCCAAAACATTTTCTTTTCTAGAAGCAACATTTTTATGAAAAGAAACTCTATGTTGTTTACCCGCCAAACAATGAACACAAGGTTTGAGATGTGTACCTTTCAAACCGGATAGAAGCTCTTTCTTGAACAATACTTGCAGCCCCTTTTCATTCATGTGGCCAAGCCGCTTGTGCCACAATTCGGTAGAAATATCATCTTCAAGTGCATTGACAACACCTTTACAAATTTTTCCTTGCATCGAATAAAGTGTATGAGTCTTCTTGCACTTAGCCACCACCAAAGAACCCTTTGTGAGCTTCCATATTCTATCACCAAATTTGTTGTTGAAGCCTTCATCATCTAGCTTCCCAGTAGAGATCAAATTGAGACGAATGTCGGGAACATGCCTCACATCTTTAAACAACAACTTGCAACCCAAATTTGTTTCCAAGCAAATATCACCCATGCCAATAATCTTGGACAAACCTTCATTACCCATTCAAACAAAACCATAATCTCCTTCGGTGTAGGTAGTGAAGAAATCAACTCGAGAAGTCACATGAAAAGAAACACCGGAATCAATCACCCAATTGCTCTCTTGGCCCACAAAATTGATACAATCATCTTCACAAATGACCATGAGATCATCGGTAGTAACTGCCGTTGTGTCTTCTTGCTTCTTATCCACACTCTTGTCACACATTTTCTCTTTATTCTTGAGCTTTTGACATTCCTGCTTCATGTGCCCTTTCTCATGGCAATAATAGCATTCAATGTCTTTCTTTAAAAAAGAACCATCTTTTAATTTGTCACGGTTTTGATCACGACCATGAGGAGTCTTACTCCTCCCCCTTGTTTTACTTCGGCCTCTCACAACAAATGCTTCCGAATGAGAGGAACCCGCTGATTTTCTTCTAGTTTCTTTATTCAACAAGCTACTAGTGACTTGGCCCATTGTGACAACTCCATCAGGTGCCGAATTACTAACTGTCACAACCAAAGTTTCCCAACTTTCGGGCAAAGAACTAAGTAACATCAAAGCCTGTAACTCATCATCAAAAACAATTTTCATAGAAGTAAATTGGTTAACAATACTCTTTATTTCATTCAGATGTTCCGGAATATGGTTGCCCTCTTTATATTTTAAATTAACCAACTTACGAAACAGAAAAGCTTTATTTGTGGCTGATTTCCTATCATAAAGGCCTTCTAATTTTTTCCATAAATCATGTGTTGAAGTTTCAGTAGCAACATGATGAAAAACACTGTCATCAATCTATTGACGGATAACACCAACGACTTTTCGATTAAGCCTATTCCATTTATCATCTTTCATACCCCCGGGTTTGCCACTATCACCCTCAATGGGTCCATACAAATCTTTACAAAATAATAGGTCATCCATTTTAGTTTTTCAAGTTACCCAATTGCTTCTATTGAAGCTAAATATACGACCTACATTCCCCTCTATTGATTTACACAAAAATTAAACCCAAATAAACCGTAAGCTCTGATACCAGTTGTTTGGGAAAATATGTGATTCCCCACAAATAAATCAATCAATAGGAATAAAAACTAATGCGAAAAAATTAAATCAGAAGCAATACAATAATTTTTACGTGGTTCTCTCAATATGAGGTACGTCCACGGGATCGAAATCCGATTCCACTATCAACCAACTAAGTTCCAAACGATTACAAACGAGACACTAATTGCCTCACAAAACCACCCTTAGATGAATTCCAAATAATTACAAATAAACAAGAGGAAAGACCTCACCAAATAGATGAACAAAAATCTTCAAAACCAGAGTTGTAGAAGATCCAAAATAACGAACCAAATCAACACCGAAAACGAAGTAAAGAACCACCCAAATTAATTCCACTGTTCACCCACCCAAATAATTGATTTCACCAAAGTGGAGTATGTGTAGCAGCCGTTCTCTTCACCTCAGGATGAGCAAAAACAAACCCTAAAATATTGTGAATCTAGGGTTTATTATCAAACCTTAATTGTTTTCAAATTAGATTGGGTCTTCACAAATTAAATATAATATATAAAAATATATTATAATTAATACTAAACCAAATTAAACTCTTTTTTTAAAACCAATTAGGTCCCACACTCTAATAAGGAGATATATCCAATAAATATTTGAAACTCTACTTTGAAAATAGATGTTTCAAAAAAATTACATAGATGCAATTATATTTTTCAAGTAAACAAACAAAAAATAGATTATATTCAATAAATTTAAGATTCAAACATGGCATTAGTGCTTTATTTTAAGAATTAAAAATTATCTTCCACTGGAATATTTTTGCAATGAGAAAATTTTCAATTATTTGTGTGACAATTCTTCTTTATTTTTTTGGGTGAAAATCTCTAATAATTTCTCACTACATAACATTCTTATGCATCTTTTTTTAAAAGCAAAATTGCAAAATTAGACGGGAACAACTACTCGTTACTATCTTCATCAATAATTTTCATTATGGCCTTTTGCTTCAAATCCTAAATTCACCTCGTCCAAGTCAATGGCCTCGTTTGGTGTAGCTGTTAAAACAACTTATATATTATAGCTTAACAGATTATAGATTATGATTTTAATCAAAGGTTATTAATCTGTTTGGTGTAACTGTTAGATTATAGATTTAAGTTACTGAGTAGTATTTGTTAAATAACTGTGAAATAGTTTTTATAATTAATTTTTATTTTTTGTTTGTCTACATTTCTCATAAAAAATAATAATAATAATCTATAGTCCATTTGGGTCTTTTTCTATTTTTAAAAAAATAAAAAATAAAAAAATTTAAGTGTGGAACCAAAAATTAATATGTTCACAGTAGAAGCTGATAATTAGAAGCAAGGGGTGAGCAGTTTCTCAGAATCAGCTTTTTTGAGCTAAAATAAGCTGTCAGAATCAGAAACTGTTTGAAATAAGTTTAACCAAACAGTCCAAAATAACTTTTTCAAAGCTAAAAACTATAAGTTAACTCTAAAAAGCTGAAACAAACACCCCCAATGTAACCTTTAGTGTGTCTCAACTTTCTTTATACATATTAATTCAATAAGGCCCCACATTTGGACATGTGTGATTGGATTACAAATTCAGTGACCCCACTTTTCTTTTCTGTTTTTTAACTCATTAAAACTTAATCCAGTTTACACAGTTTTTACACAGTTTACCAATGTTTTAAAAACCGGACCGGTGAACGAACCGGAAAAGAAATTTGGTGCAATGTTTTAAAAATCGGACCGGTGAACGAATCGGAACAGGTATTGGGTGGACGGGTCACCGGTTCAACCGTCGGGTTGAACCGGAATCGAACCGTGACGTAATAAATATATTAAAATTATATTTAAATAAAAATATAAGTAATAAAATTATAAATTAAAAATATTAAATTATCTTAAATATTTGTCCTAATATTTTTTTACTAAAAATATAATAATATATTTTAAAATATTATTAATTTCAATTTTGGAAGATAAAATCAAATATTTAATATTCCCTCCATATGATTTTAATTCAAATAATTTAATTGAAAGGAGAGCTAAAATTTTGGAGGGATATCAAAATTTCAATATTCCCTCCAATGCATTTGATTGAATCCCACATAGATTTCTTGAGTTTTTTTGAAAGAGTTTTTTTCTTATAAATAGGTGAAGACTTTCACAATAATTTCATCAAACTCTTAATGGGATTCCTCACAAGAGGAGACCCTTGAAAAAGAGTTTCAAATTAAAATTTTCTTATATTCTTATATTATATATATATATATATATATATAAAATAAGAAAGAAAGAAAGAAAATAAAGAAAGAAAAAAAAAACAAAGAAAAAAAAAAATTGAAACCGATCCGGTTTGATCAACCCGTGACCGGGTTGACCGGTACCGGTTCAACCGGTTGAACCGGCCGGTCTGATCCGATTTTTAAAACCATGCAGTTTACATTACATCTAAGAAAAGAAGAAAGGGAATCAGCCCTAATGCTCCACATAAGGGGGCATTTCCCTAAATAAGTTAAAATAATAAATTAATTCCTAAACTAAGCCTAATTTTGAAAGAATTCTCAAAATAAATTAACTCGTGGTTTACAATCGCGATTTCAACATATTTGCACTTATCTCGCGTGAAACTTAGTAAATCTTAAATTCGTGGTTACAAAAAGCGCTTTTGATTAAGAAATCGCGGTTACAAAACACGATTTTAATTAATTTTTTTTTCTTCTGAACTCGCTGTTCTGAACCACGATTTTATCCAAAAAAAATTTTCTTTTGAACTCGTTGTTCCTAACCACGATTTTATGAAAAAAAAAAATTTCTTCTGAACTCGCTGTTTCGAATCACGCTTTTAGACCAAAATTTTTTTCTGGTTTCAATACTGATTTCCACGCTTGGACCAACTGATGCCTAAAGTAAAGTAAACACAGTTGGTCCAATAAAGTTATTTCATAAAAAAAAAAAAAACAATCTAACAAATAAATTTCTAAAAATAAAAATAAAAATAAAATTCTAAAAATTTATGCTACCTTAGTGTTTAGGGATAATTTTTTTTTTATTTTACTAAAATAAAAATAAATAAATTTTAAGAATTAAACCCTAAACCCTAAAATAAAAAAAATAAAATTTATCCCTAAACACTAAGGTAGCGTTTGGTAATGTTTACGTTTTTTGTTTATATTTATAAAAATTTTATAAACTAGTTTTTATTTATTTTTAGAAAAACATAAATTACAAACGAGTTTGGTTTGAACAAAATGTTTAAAAAATTTTATAAAATAATTATTGAAAGAAAATAATTATTTGAAAATTTTATCCCTAAACAATTATTTATCCCTAAACAAATAATTGAAAGAAAATTTTATAAAATAATTATTGTTTAAAAAAAATTTATAAAATTTAATTGAAAAAAATAATTATTTGAAAAAAAAAATTAATTGGAAAAAAAAATATTTGAAAAAAAAAATTAATAGAAAAAAATAATTGAAAAAAAATTATTTGGTCTTAATTTCAAATAATTGAAAAAAAATAAGACCAAATAATTGAAATTAAGACCAAATAAATTTTTTCAATTATTTTTTTCAATTAATTTTTGTTTCTATTAGTTTTTTTTTTCAATTAATCTTTTTTTTCAATTAAATTTTTTTGAAATATTTTTTTCCCCAATTAAATTTTTTTTCAAATAATTATTTTTTCAATATTTTAGGCTTGAACAAACATATTTTTTATTTTATTTTTTTAAATTTTTTTAAACATTTTAAAACTAAACTCGTTTAAATTTTATAAATTTTTTTAAACCAAACTCGTTTGTAATTTATGTTTTTCTAAAAATAAATAAAAACTAGTTTATACAATTTTCATAAATATAAACAAAAAACGTAAACGTTACCAAATGCTACCTTAGTGTTTAGGGATAAATTTTATTTTTTTATTTTAGGGTTTAGGGTTTAATTCTTAAAATTTATTTATTTTTATTTTAGTAAAATAAAAATAAATAAATTTTATCCCTAAACACTAAGGTAGCATAAATTTTTAGAATTTTATTTTTATTTTTATTTTTAGAAATTTATTTGTTAGATTTTTTTTTTTTATGAAATAACTTTATTAGACCAACTGTGTTTACTTTACTTTAGGCATCAGTTGGTCCAATTGTGGAAATCAGTATTGAAATCGTGGTTCACAACCACGATTTCACCAGAAAAAATTTTTGGTCTAAAAGCGTGATTCGAAACAGCGAGTTCAGAAGAAATTTTTTTTTTCCTCATAAAATCGTGGTTAGGAACAGCGAGTTCAAAAGAAATTTTTTTTTGGATAAAATCGTGGTTCAGAACAGCGAGTTCAGAAGAAAAAAAAAAATTAAAATCGCATTTTGTAACCACGATTTCTTAATCAAAAGCACTTTTTGTAATCACGAATTTAAGATTTACCAAGTTTCACGTGAGATAGGTGCAAATATGTTAAAATCGCGATTGTGAACTGCGAATTAACTTATTTTGAGAATTTTTTCAAAACTAAACTTAGTTTGAGAATTAATTTATTATTTTAACTTATTTAGGAAAATGCCCCCACATAAGGTTTGAACTTACAAACTTTACTATAAAAAGTTAAAGAGGGTACCGCTGTGACATAAGGCCATTAGTGTACTTTAGATTTAACAAGAAGTTAAGATATCACATTGATTAAATTGCAAATTTCAATTAATTAGATTAGCTCAATTGATTGTTTTTGTACACCTCTATGCAGGAGACCTCGAGGTCAATTATTGTGTTTGACAAAGATTTATTATTTTTTTTCTCATTATAAAGATTATATTGAGTTGTTATTTCTTTTCATTGTAAGCTTTTTTATGACCCGTTTGTTGAAAAAAATAATTTTATGATAATTTTAATGTAAAATTAAAATAGGTCTCAATCATTGATTGATGTGAGATTAAATGAGTTTAGATTCTTTGTAACAAGATTTTTACATTACAAAAAGAATGACAAAAAATTATTAAAAATTAAATGAGAAATTGTCTCATAAAGTTAGTTTCGTGAATGAGGTATTAGGAATTGTGTATAACTATCAATTCCATATTGATTATAGAGGAAAACTTTGATGGGTATTTAAACCTTAAGATTTTGATGAGGGCATGAGCCTTTTGGGATATCTAAATTTTTCGAAGGAAGGAAGTTATGGATGTTTTAAAGATGGACTTAGGCCAAAACAATGGTCTAAGTTAGTTATGCAAAAATTGCTACGTGTGCCGCCCGCCCAAAACGGGCTGGGTTCGTGGGTTGTGAGCTTGAGCTTAGGTTTGAGCTAGGCCGAATTGGTGATGCTTCAAGGATGGGTTTGAACCAAAACTATAGTCCAAGTTGGTTATGCAAAAATTGCCACGCACTACCTGGCCGGATGAGGCTGGGTCATGGGTTTAGGCTTAGGTTTGGGTTGGGCCGGATTGGTGGTCCACCAATCTAATCTTTTTGGGCCAAGTCTGTTAAGTGGTTGCAGATATGTATATACACATCATTTTTTGGCTTCTAGATTATACAGTCAGTTTGCTCCTATAATTTTCTTCTTGTATGAGAGAGTGCTGCCATTGTTGGTTCGCCAAAGCTAACAGAAGGTACTTTTGCGTTAGCGGGTCTAAACCGTTGTATCTTGGAAGACAGACACCAACGTACCTCCAGTACCCACGGTGAGGAGACAAATCTGTTTAAAGGAGACTGTGGTATCACATAGGTTTCAGTTTATTTTTTTTACCATTTTATTATATTATGTATTTTTTGTGGTTGTAATTTCCAGCATGTTTTCTTATTCTGTAATTTAAGTTTGATTAATCGTGAATCTATTTATCTTAGTTAATTATGTAATTTAGCTAACAATCTTAAAACAGATTTTATGTTTCTCATAAAATTAACAGATAGATTCATATTAATTTGTACTAGATTAATTTCCAGCATATTTTCTTATTCTATAATTTAAGTTTGATTAATCATGAATCTATTTATCTTAGTTAAGTTTAATGCAACTTATTTTTTAGTTTTTTTGGTTTACGTATTTTTTTATTTTTAATAATTTTTTTATATTGCAATCAATTTTTTTAAAATTCTTTTAGATGTCTAAAAACCAAAATAGTTGTAATTTTTTTTTTAAATACACTAATGACAAAAAATAACAAAAAGAACAAGCCAAAAAAAAAATAGCACATTTTCGTAGTTTTTTTTCTTTATTGAACTTTTTTAATATGTTCTTATAAATATTTTAATTTTCAGGTACATCTACATTGGATATATTTAAAAAGTTAAAAAAAAAAACTAAAACAAAATTAATATGAAAATAAAAAATATATTCAAAAACTAGACCAAACTTTTTGATACACTAGTGCAAAAACCACCCTTGACCTCATTTTTGCCGACTTGTTAATAGTAAAATCTAATTGAAAGAGACAACTTGTTTAACTAATAAACAAAATTTCAAAATTTTTTAATGTTTTTATTTGTCAAAAATATATTAAACTACTTAAAACTTATCTGTATATTAAAAGTATCCAACCAACACATCTCAAATGCATCATCAAGTCCTTTTCATGTAAACTCCCTACAAAAGAAGACAAAATAAATTAGTTTAAACCATACATCAACTTGATGATGATAGCTTTGAGAAAAAGGTGAATTAAATATATTGAAATATGTTAAAATTGGTTTCAGCTATATAATTTTCTCATAAAGCATTAGAATTATGAGGGTAACAATTCATGATCATTAAGACTTTGTCCTCTCTAATCAAATATTAATTTATTAAAAAAGAAGAAAATAATTTCATACCCAAAATGACATAAACAACTTTGCTCTAGGCCAAATTATGCACTTAAAAGGTAAAATCATACCCACAGCCACAATCATCCCTTCTGCAACACTCCAACCTTTGTGTCCCCCACCACTGCGACCTAACGCCATTACGACCTACTTCGATCACAACCCATCCACCGCAAGAAAGAGAAAGAGAAAAAACTTAGGGTTTTCAGATGTAAAAGAAAAAAATGAGAATGAATAGGAGTAGGAAAAAAAGGAGGGTGGCGGCCGAAGGAGGTGGGGACGATGAAGAGCAATGATATGGGGAGAGGTAAGGGCGGCGCAACGGTGTTCTGGGTTGGGGGCTGCTGGAGAAGGGTGGCGAGATGAGGCAGAAGGAGTTGGATGGCAACGGTTGGCAGCGAAGGGCTCAGTAGAGGGAAAGGGTGGTGGGCTAGTATAGATGGTGGTGATGGGTTTAATGAAAGAGAAAAGTTAGGGATTATGAAATTGTTTTTATGAAAATGGTCATGAAAAATTTATCTTGATTACCTTGATTCGTGTGTGGTGTTTTATTTTAAGTGTAATCCAAGGGTTATAAAATTTTTATTATTATTTTTATGAAAGATTTTTTATGATACCTAGCATTGTTGATAATGAAAAGGATTTTTTTAACAGTAATGTTAGGTATCATGAAAAATCTTTTATGAAAATAATAATAAAAATTTTGTGACCCTTGGATTACACTTAGAATAAAGCACCACACACTAATCAAGGTAATCCAAGGATCATAAATCTTTCATGATCATTTTCATGAAATTTTTTTCATGATCTTTAACTTTTCTCTTTTTTTAATCAACAATGCACTAATGTTGGTATTCTAATGGAACACTAATGACATGACAAGAAGAAAAATAAAATAAAATAAAATAAAATAAACCAAGACCAAAACATCACATCATAGTGAGTGGGGCCTACTACCAGCTCGTTAGAACTGACTTTAAAGCTCAAGAATTAGAACTCCAAAACATTTTTTTTTTTTTTTAATTTTGAGGTAAGAGGATTTTATATTAAATAAAAATAAAAATGTAATAAAAAATTATAATTAAAGGAATGAGCTTCTCTCTAGTTCACTTTGTAGACTAGATTGTATTGTTGGCCCGTAGACTTATCATAGATTTTGTTTCGATAATCTGAATCATTCAATGTATAGAACTACTTCATCATTAAAAAAAATTACATTAATCGAATATCAATAGTCCTTTGATCAGAACACATTTTTGCCAATGGTAATATGATTTTAAAAATAAGTTATTAACAAAAATGTGTTCCGATCGAAGGATTACTGATATCCGATCGATGTGATTTTTTGTAGGAATGAAGTACTCGACGAGATTTACATATTGAATAATTCAAATTATCAAAACGGAACTCATGATAGGCCTCACGAGCTCAAGAGTATGATCCAGTCGAGAATCTTATTCCTAATTAAAAGATGTAATGAGTTGAAATAATGGTGTAAGGTGAATTAAGAGAAATGTTTTTTTCCCTGAATTTCTCCGCCTCGAATGCCCCTAATGCCCAAAACGACGTCGTTTTGGGCATTAGTTTTTTTTTTTTTTTTTTCGATTGCAGAGGAAGAGGGAGAGAAAGAGAGGGAGAGGGAGAGAAAGAGAGAGAGGGGAAGCAGATCGCCGCCGATCGCGTCGCGTCACCTCCGCCGATCGCGTCGGCCTCCGCCGATCGCATCTGCCTCGCCTCCACCCCCTCCTCCTCCATTTTTTAGGCCCCCTCCAGTCCTTCCTCCCCCTCCTCCCCCCCTCCCCTCCCCTCCCCCCTCCTTCTCTTTTTCGTCTACTTCCTTCTTCTGCTAAAAAAAAAATTAGGAACATTCAGGGAGTTTCATTTTCGGGCTCCCAATCACAACTGGTTAATTAATCTCAACCTACAATGAAATAATAATAAAAACATATATATAAATGCTAGCAAAATCCATTTCATCAAACAATTAAATAATCTCCGGCGTACCCTATTTAACACGATCTTGCGCAATGGAAAACGATGTTAAAAAATATTTAATAATTTCCATTGGTAATCTAGTTTGACCCTTAGAGCTTAGATTATTCTACAAAACACTGTAATCAACCTAAGATATCGATACATATTAAGGCCTTGTTTGGGAAGACTAAATAAGTGCACTTTTTGTCTTTTTTGACTAAAAAAGTGAGGTTGAAAATATGGATGTTTGGGTTAACTTTTTGACTTTTTATGGAAAAATGTGTAATAAAAAATTGTAAAAATTGATTTTTAGAGGAAAATTTGAATTGGGAGTTGTGCAGCCGTAATTGTTGACTTTTGGTGAATAGTGTTAACTTTTTAACTTTTTGAGTAACTTTTTGACTTTTTGAATTATTTGGGATATCCCAAACTTAGCCTAAATTAATCACATGGTTACAAAAATAAATTCAAGTGAATAAATTCTAGACCATGATGATGTTACCTATATCTTAGTTTATTTTTATATTAAATTTCATTTTTTTATTTTAAATGGAGTAGTTTAAGGTTAAAGTTAAAACGCCAATATTGAAAATAAGCGTGTGGACCTGACTAGTTCATTAAAATATAAATAATTAGCTTCCAGAGTTCATACTGTCTGTCTTATGGACAGAAAAGTATTTAACAGTTCTAATGTAATATAATTTATGTGATATTTTTAATGAATGAGAAATTATAAAATATTGTCTCTGATTTGATAAAGATGAATAAATAATATTATTTATTGTCATAAATTGAGAACAATATATAAATAATACATGATGATATTCGAAAATTAATGAATAATTAATTATTCTTTTGGCTTGATCTATCAACCCCCATTGTGATATCTTGAAGCTCCAATACACACAATGAATTTTTAGATGACAAAAATGCCCTACCATTGACTTGTGAGAATGTTAGTTTTGATGAGTCGACTCGAGTGATTCAACCCGGTTAATTGTTTGACTAAGTAACAATTAAATGCTATGCTAACAATTTGACTCCTTGAAACCATTAAGAAACTCAACTGAATTTGAGTTTGTGAGTCAAAAAACTATTTATTGGGCATGACTTTAACTGGAGGTATCAAACATGTCGGCTCATTTAAATGCTATGGTATGCTTTTGTGAAAATTAAAGACCAGTTAGTTCTGTTCAAGTTTTCAAAGAGTTAGGCTGTTGAATGATAAATTCTCTAATTAAGTCTGGTATTCAAATTTGAGCTTCGTTGTTGCGTGATATAAATCTCAATTATTGCATAATACAGTGAATAATCAATTTTAATAATGATATTCGTATATGCATAAAATTATTATCATTATTTTTAGTAAACAAGAACATTGTAACTCTTTGGTTATTAATTTTTAATGTCAATAACATTTCTATTATAACCAGAAATTAGAAAGCTTAGAGAAAATTATTTGTTTGTCTATTTCATTTCAGCATAGAATACCGTGAGAGTTAAAATCCAAATTACAAGTTGCATGTTACCAAATAGAATTGAGCGGGCCAAAAAGCCGAGATAGGACACCTTGAGAGACAAACATGATCATGAGTCAGTTAAGACATTGAGCTAAGCAGGAGTTCGGATTAAGTAATCCGAACAACCAGACCAAGTCAATACATATTCCACTAAATGTGGACTTGCCCACTTTTAAAAATCTGCAGACATAGGACATTATCCCATGTAAAATAGAATATTAAGGAGGAGTGATAGAGATCTCTCAACTACTTAAAACGGTCATATTTGGAACCTATATAAGCAAGACAAGTCAATCCAAGAAAGTACACTACAACTTACACTCAAACTTGTATCTTTACTGACTTAAGTATCAGAGAGTCCTGACTATCAATTAAAGTTCTTCTTTTGAGTGTTGTTTTAAGATAAACCAACATTTGTGTTTCAAGTAATCCAACACCGTCGCAAAGTGTGATAAGTTTTTCTCCTATACAAATACAAAATTTCTTCTAAATAAGTTTGGTGCAAGTTTTTAGCAGTACAAAAAATTTCCACTATTCTGTAAATTTGTGCTTTATGTGCCATTGATATGTTATTCTCCCAAAATGTAATAAGTAATTATAAAATATCATATGACATCATATCCATAATATATTAAAAAATAAATTCACACTAAATTCATCTCTCAATAACTTAACGAATATAGATCAATACTGATTCATGTATAAAAATTTTCACCACATCAATTAAATATAATATGTACTATCTAATGAGAAAAATTATATTCACTAACGAGTCAAAAATGGCTACCCCACTTGCTTGTAACAAGTGAATGCCAATTGAATCAAGAAAAATAAAAATATGAATTATGGGGTGTTTTGAGTTGGTTAAAAGTTAATTTTTTGATTTTTTTAAGACCTGTTTAGTAATTATTTTATTTTCAGTTTTCAGTTTTCAGTATATATTTACAAAAATTTAAAAAAATTGTTATAAAAACTTGTTTGATAATTTTTTTGATTTATAAATGATTGTTTCAGTTTGTAAATTTGAGGAAAAAACGTAAACTCAAAAAATGAGTTTACATTGGTTTTTAAACAAAAATTTAAAAATTTGACTAATAATTTTTTTCTTTTCAATTAATTTTTTTTAAATAAATTTTTTGGTTCAATTATTTTTTTTCCAAATAATTTTGTTTACAATTATTTATTTTCCAATTAATTTTTTTCAATTATTTTTTTAATTAATTTTTTTCAATTATAATGTATATGATCCCATTGTCATAAATAATAAAAAAAACAAATATAAATATTTTAGGTCTGAACAAACATATTTTTTAGTTTATGTTTTTAAAAATTTTCAAATATTTTGTTCAAACCAAACGTTTTTATAGTTTATGTTTTTCAAAAAAAAAACAAAAATCAGTTTATAAAATTTTTGTAAACATAAATAAAAAAACGTAAACGTTACCAAACACTACCTTAGTTGTTGTCATTTGGTAAAAATGTGAGAGGTGATGTGATCCAAAATAGGTTAAAAGCTAAAAATTGACTTTTAACTAGGTTGCCAAAACAACTCTAAATACACTTCTTGAGATTTTAAAATACAAATTATTTTTTGTGATTTGAAAAATTATAAATATTTCTTTATTAGAATTTTTTTATTCAATAGAATTAACTAAAAAAATAAAATTCGTAACTGCTTTCATATATCAAATAAAATTACTTAAATTATTAATTAAAATATATTTCTAGTATCATTAAAAATTATTAATTGACTTATTAATTTATTTATAAAATGAATAATTTGTTATGAAATTAAAAATTTTAAAAGTTGAAATGTAATTTTTAAAATTACAAGAAATAATTTGTATTTTAAATAAATCTTAAAAATGTATTTATAATTTATTTAAAAAAAAAAAAAAAAAAAATTGAAGGCCAATGGGGAAGCACGTGGTTCACACCTTGAATTTTCACATTCCGATATATATAAACTCCACATTTCCAAACTCAAAAACTCAAACTACACCTAAAACAATCTATCTCATATCATCTCAACCGACCTCAAATGTCTCCACCACAACCAACCATCACCGCTGTGGAAGAAGGCGGCGCCACCACATTCCCCGACATCCACCAAGACATCCTTTCAACCCACATCCTTACACGTCTCGACGGCCCTTCCCTCGCCTCCGCCAGCTCCACCTCCTCCCAACTCCACTCCCTCTCCTCCCACCACCACCTCTGGACCACCATCTGCCACTCCACCTTCCCCTCCACCACCACCTCTCCCCGTCTTCTCCACCTCCTCTCCTCCTTCCCCGGCGGCCCCAGCTCCTTCTTCTCCCTCTCCTTCCCCCTCCTCCTCCCCAACTTCTCCCCCACCACCACATCTCCGCCGCCGCCGGAGCTAATCTCCGCCGTCGACATCCACTACAAAAACAACCTCATTTTCACCAAAGTCCAAGAAACCGAAACAACAACTTCATGGTTCATGTGCTCTCCGTTCCGAATCGACCTCTTGGACACCAAAGACGTAATCTCCACCACCATCCGCCACCGGGATGACGACGGCGCGTGGACTTCACTCTCCGATGAGATGACTCTGAGTTGGGTTTTAATCGACCCGGTGGGAAATCAGGCCGCGAATCTCTCTACCCATAAAGCCGTTTCCGTACAGCGCCACTGGCTGAGCGGCGAGGTCCAGGTCCGGTTCGGGTCGGTGCTCGCCGGCGGGAACCGGAGGGGACCAACATCGGAACTGGTACATTGCGGGATAGTGGTGACGTGCGGTGAGTCGGAAGGTGGGGAATTGCAGGTGAGGGAGGTGAGCTTGCAGGTGGAGGACATGGATGGAATGCATTTGACAGGGAAGGACAGTTTGGTAATTTTGCACAGGGCATTGGAGGGGAAAAGGGGGAATATGAGGAGGGAGGAAGAAGGGAGGAGGAGGTACAGAGAGTATATGGAGATGAAGAGAGAGAGAAAAGAGAGAAAGTTGAAGACTGAATGGACCTTGGATATGTTGTGTGTGGCCTTTGGGGTCACCATTTTTTCTGCTTTCTGGTTGTTCTTACTCTGCACCTGATTTTTTTTTTTTTGAGAAAGAGAAAGAGGAGGAAAGAGGGGTTTTTAATTATTTGTTTTCAATTTTTGTATAGTAAATTTACCAACAACGGGAAACAAAAACAGTTGACACTGTTTGGTGTGCATTTTATGAAAATGTGTATAGTGTTTTTTATTTTAAAAATGTATAAAATTATTTGGTGAACTTTTTGTTTACAGTTTCATTTTAAATTATTTTACAGTTTATTTTACATGTATTAAATGTGTTTATGTGTTTACAGTTTATTTTAATGAAAATTTACTTATAAATTCTATCCGGAGGAATATTGATCCATTTACGTTATGTTTGATTGGAAGATTTAGAAAAGAATTTGAAAAAAATAAGAGAAAAGGTAAGTAAAATATGAATAAAATATATTTATGTTTTCATCTAATTTCACACGCATTTTTCCTTTTTATTTTTAAATTTTTTTTTTCAAATTCTCCAACCAAACACAACACTAGTCTTAAGAGTTTTCTCATAAATCAATTAGTCTTTTTTGTTTTGAAAAGTTGTATTTAGTTGATTTGGGGTCATTTGAGTTTAAGTGAATGTCTTTTTGTGATTAATTTTTCTAATTTTCTGATTAGTTTTTAGGATGTGAATAAAAAAGTGAGGCGTGAAAATTTCTTTTTGGGGATTGGCGGTTGAAGTGTTGGTTGTCGAACGTAAAAATTTACATTTCTGTTAATGTAATTTTTTGGTGTTATATTAAAATGTTACGTTTAAAAACAAGTAGACTAAGAGTTTTTGTGTGTTACATTGATTGGAATGTTATATTTAAAAAAATAAACTAAGAAATTTTTTTTTGAAATGTTACGTTGTTACGTTTAAAAAAAAAAATACACTAAAAATTTTTTGTGTTTTAATTGGAGTGTTATATTTAGAAAAAACTATATTAAGGAATTTTTTTAGAATATTACGTTGTTAGATTTGAGAAAAGTACAATAATGAATTTTTAAGTGTATTACATTGTGTATTACATTGATTGGAGTATTACGTTTGTAAAATGTACACTAAGGAGTTTTTTAGTGGGGCAATTACACTAATGATTCCTATAGTTTGGGGCATGTGTCATTTTGATCCCTGACTTTTCAATTGTGACATATTTGATCCTGAATTTTGAATCTTGTTTTAAATAAAGACAATTAAAAAATCATTACTCAATTTCAAGGGTAAAATCGTCAATTTGATAAAATATAAATTAATTTGACAAAAATAAATGTCAAAAAATGTTTTTTAATTTTTAAAAATTATTTCTAACCACCAAAGATAAAATATAAAATTAATAAATCTTTTACACATTTATTTAGATGATGATTATGTAATGGATTATTGTTTTTATTTTCATTAAATTAGTTTCTATTTTTTCAAAAGTTAAATATGGTGACACTTTGATATTAATATTAAACCAATCCATTAAATCAAAAAATCTAAAATTAAAAACATTTTATATATTAAATATATCAATTACACATTAAAAATCTAACAACCACCCATTACATGATTATCATCCAAATACATAATAAAAATTAATTTGATAAAATAAATAAATAAATGCGTAAAAGATTTGTCAATTTTACATAATTTTATCTTTAATAGGTAGAAATAATTTTAAAAAATTTAAAAATATTTTTTCGACATTTATTTTTGTCAAATTAATTTATATTTTATCAAATTGACGACTTTGCCCCTTGAAATTGAGCAATAATATTTTTAATTATCCTTATTTGTAATAAGATTCAAAATTCAGGATTAAATGTGTCGCAATTGAAAAGTCAAGAACTAAAGTGACACGAGTTCTAAACTATAGGGATTATTAGTATAATTCGTCATTTTTAGTGTTTTACATTAGAGTGTTATGTTTTTAAAGTGTTATATTAGATAGAGTGTTAGGTTTGGAAAAAATAAACTAAGAATTTTTTTGAAGTTTTACGTTTAGTAATTTTAATATTATGAGAAAATTCACATTTGTCTTTCAACACGTAACACACGCACGTTTATATTTGGCCATTTATGTAATTCACACAAGAATGAGACCTTTGAATCCATAAGAAAAAATGAAGGACAAAATAATTCATAAGATCACTATTTGAGATTTATTGGTATTTCACCCTTATTTTAATGTGTTTGTTAAAAAAATTGATTATTGAGAAAGAAAACTGGCGTTTTTTTTTTTGTTTTTTATTTATTTATGATTAACTTTTAATCTGTATGAAACTGCACCAAATAAGCATTGAACTCAAGAATAATTCATTTAGTGGGTGTTTGGGAAGTGAGTTTTTATGTAGATTTTAAGAGATGTAAGTTTTTATGAGATAAAAAATTTTTAGTGTTTGGGAAGATAGTTAGATTTTTATGTTGTTGGATGTGATGTTTGTGAGAGAAAAGGTGAAATGATTATGGGGTTAGATGTGATATTTTGTTTGGATGTATTTTTTTTAGTTTTGTAAAACTTTTGTCTTTTAATGAAAAAAATGAGATAAAAAATTTGGGTGGTGGCTTCCCAAACACCACAGTTGATTGGAAAAGATGTCATATTTTGAAAAAAAGAAAAAAAAAAAAGAAAAAAAGTAGGGGTGCAAGTAATTGCATGGCCTGAGATGCAAGTGAAAAATTGTGAAGGTATAAATGTCACTTCCAACTCACCATATTTGTGTGAGACAACATTTATGTCCCGCTGAAATGTTATTCTCTCAAAAAAGTAACATTGATGAATTATAATCTTTAAATAGAAAATACTATGCAGATTAATAATTTTTACTAATTTTATTACTTACATATGTGATATGCAAAAACTAAAAATTGGTATTTAAAACAGCATCTACTAAGGCTATCTTGGGAAGATGGTTATAATTAACTTTTTTGTTAAAAATTGATTATAATTAGCTTTTTATGAGAGAATGAAGTGGATTATAATATGAGAAGTGGATTATAACCCACTTCCCAAAAGACCCCTAAAATGATATTAAAAACAATTTATATAAGGAAAAATAAAATTATAAATTTTATTAGTTTATATATTATTTTATAAATTTTATTAGTTTATATATTATTTTATTTACATTTGTGGAGTAGGAATGGGTTGAAAAAAGTAACTCATGCAGGGACAATTCATATGAGAAAAAAAATTAAAATTATAAGATTTATTAGTTTATATATTATTATTTTATTTACATTTGTTATTTGAGTAGGTATGGATTGAAAAAGTTATGTCATGCCTAACATTAGTCAACGAAAAATGACATATTAAAGTAAGAGCAGTTCTAATGATGTCTTATCCTTATCTATAATAATAATAATAATAATAATGATAATGTGCCATCCTTTGTATCAAAATCAAAATGTGGCAACGATTCTTGTAATGGCAAAATTTATCTTACTTTTTATAATTTAGGTTTGGAATACTTTATCTTTATAATTTAAAAAATAGGACAGAGAACCTTCCTATGAATTTGAACTAAATTACAATTGTTATAATTTCTCTCAAAACTAACTAAAAATGTTATACATGTGCGGATTTTTAGAGTGACCTTCTTCTTTTTTTTAATTAATGTAAAATTAAAATTTGAAAAGACTTTTCTACCCCGTCTTCATCATCAATTTTCAAAGTCTGCTCTCATTTTCATCATCAATATCCAGATTTGTAAACCTCTACCCAACCATCCATCTTCATCACCTTGACTAGCCACCCTTTTTCCCTTCCTCCGATACCGTCGTTGTCACCTTCTCTCTCATCACCATCCTCATCTGTTGCCATTGCCGCATCTCCCATCCACGACCATTGCCGTAGAGTTTCCCACATCGACTGTTGCCGTTGTCTCCTCTCCCAACCCCAATCATCATCGTCACCGCATCTCCCATCCCCAACCATCACCATCGCCCCCTCACCCATCCCTGACTATCGCTGTCATCTCCACGCCCCTCTTCAATCATCATCACAACCCTCTTTGTTACCCAAAAATATGACTTTAGTTTGTTATATAGAAATATGGTTTCAATATTTCAGATGATGATATTGATGAATCCAAAATAATTTTATGATTTCAGAAACATGATAAAAAGGCACATCAATAACATGATATTAAGGGTAGAGCCAAGAAATATGATTTCAAAAACATGATACTGATGAATCCTGTACGGGAAAGAAATATATCTTCTCGTATAATCCTGTTGATCAAGCCTGCGTTCCTCTGAACGACGTCGCTTTATCACCTGAAAACACAAACGTGAGCTAGCTGGCGGGTGCCGGAAATCTCTCCGATGCCTAAGTCAGAAAGATTATCAAATAGGCAAAAGCTCTGTGTATTCAGAAAGCCATAATTGCATTACCTCTTCATAGGCGGTGTGGGTGAGCTTTTATAAGTTTCGTGTGGCACAATCCTAGTAGGACTCTTACTCCTCCATGTAGAGTCCTCCTAGGATTCATACTCCTGGAAGATAATGCTTATCTTCCAATACCCCCCTCACTGCTTAAACCAAGTGAGATGGTTTCCATGGCCGAACTCCAATAAGACCGAAGTAGCTGTCAGTTCGACCCTTACCTTAATCTCCCTTACCTCGGTTTTCCCATGCTAAGACCGAACTAATTGCCGAAGACCGAATCGCCCATAATACACTACCCAACCGAAGTACAAACAAGATCTTACTTCGGCTGGACTAATCACACGGCCATGACCGGACTAACTACTAAGTCTCTTCTTCGGATCGGAGTAACGTATACGGTCCATAATCGCAGCTCGGCCCAATTCAAGTATAAATTTCCCTCTCAATTGCCCCTTAATTCCATCTACAAAACATGATTTGGGATTACCAGTCTATCGGCCGAGCTATAGTTTCAACCACTCCAGCCGAGCTAAAACCCATTTAACTTACCCGGCCGAGCTAAAAACCATTTAGCTTATCCAGCCGAGCTAAACTTGGGCCGTACTGTGCACGTCCGATCAAAACGTCTCTTCAGTGACAGCAACTGAAACGCTTCTTCTCCTAGGGACACGTGGCAGCCTCTAATTGGCTCCTTACAGCTGCTGCGCCGCCCTCGTACTCCGAAAAAATTAAACAGTTCCCGCCCTTTTGGCCCTTTTCACCAAAAGAACTCATTTTTGAATCACACCATACTCTATTCATCTCCTTGTGCACTTTCTCTCTCTCTGTGCTTCTGCTTTCCCAATTCCTTCCAACTTCTGAGCTCGTGTTCCTACTGTTGTTACCGCTCCCTCCTCCAATTCTTCCTCTTTACGAGGTAAGCATATGAATTTCTTCTTGTTTTTCCTTCATTTTCCGCTTTCGTTTTAATCTGTTGTATATTATGTTCGAAAGAGTCTTCTTTGCTATTAGTCTTGTATCGTTTCTGGAAAGAACTTGCCTGTAGAACGCTAGAACTTTATGAATCTTCAAGTAACAACCATTAGAACACCTATTTGATCCAAGAAACACGTCCAACCGAACTAGGAATTCGTTTTCGCTATACATAGATCCAGGCAGACTAAAACCGAACTAGAACTTGTGCAAAATAACAGTAGTTTCAATAGGTCACCACCTGATTCACACTAGCCGAGATAAAAACTCACCGAACTAGCAATGGTGGCCCCGACCGAGTTAAGCCTTGGGGGCTAAGCCAGCTTTCTCAGTTTCTTAACCGAACTCAGAAATCTGCCCCTTGATGCTTAACCGAAGTAACAAAAATCATAGATAGAATCCGAGAAAACCAAACATCGTGCCAAACCGAGATAACAAGTACCCTGGTCACAACCGAGGTAGATCCTGTAGTACACTGCCTAGCCGAAATAGGACTTGTCTTCTCTTGCTTTGTTTTTTGTAGCACGGTCAACGATCTGTGCTTAACACCTTGTGTTTCCACTTTGCAGACTTAGGTTGCCAGGCACTTCCCTGCACTCAGCCAAGCTACTGAGCACACTTGTTCGACCGAGATAATTTATTCTTAATTTATACAGTAAATGGGGAAGTACAGATTTTTGGTAGAAACCCCAGGAGGCTTAGCCGAATTTAGAAAGGATTATAACATCCCCGCCGATGTAAACCTAACCCTGGCCGAACCAAACATCGTACCTTGGGGAAACCCTGGTTTTGTACCTTTTACCCTTCTTTCAATAATTGAGACCGGACTAAGATTTCCAGTCCAACCATTAATTTGCGAGTTCCTTAGGCAGACCAGGCTTTGCCCCACCTAACTCTCTACCAACTATTATCGTATAATAATTGGCATCGCCGAACTAAACCGCCAAACCGGCCTGAACCTCGGCCTAGCTGAAATATTCCATCAATACTCTTTAGGATCGAAAGAAGATGGGTGGGTATACTACCTTAGGATACGCCGACGTAGAGAAAAAATAATAAAAGATACGCCGGATAAAGACTTAAATGACGACGACTTCTTTTGGGTATCTGGGAACTTTGAGGACCACCAAGCCCAGATCCCAAGCCGACGTATAAACTGGGACAAAGGAATCCCTGGTAAACTGACTTCGGTTTCCCATGCATTCTTCTTTTTTACTTCGGTTTCCAATTTTAAGCCGGACTGACAGTTGTTCTTTTCATGCAGATTCAGCCCACATTTATTCTTTGTATAGCCATCCCGACTTAGGCGTACTTCGCGCCGCGCTACGAGTCCAAGAAATAAGCTGGGCTAAACTCCTCGATTTCGAGCCGACCTACAGATACACCGATCGCCGAAAAGCGAGGGTGACTGATTTTCTTCTTGAGGAAGCACCGCAACCGGACCCCTCCTTGCCCGAAATCCACCTAATACCTCTCACAGCCGAACAGGAAATGGCGAAGAAAAACCGACTGAAGGCATTACTGACCGCAACAAACCCCGCCGAAGCACCACAAACCGGCCAGACCACTGAGACCGTGGTGGTCCTTCCATCCCAACGACCGTCTTCATCTCGCTCAAGCAAATGTACCCGGACTAGCCAAACCGAGCCACGTCTTGCGGATGAAGACGAGACCGTCCTACCACCAAGTCCTCCACCAAGCCCTCAACCAAGCCTCCAGCCGGAGCCCATCGACCGAATTGCCTCCTCCAAGTGGACTCCTACACTCACCTTCAATGACCGAGATATCACCGCGTCTGATTCGGTGGTCTCAGAGAAGGACCACCTGATGGCTTTTAACTTAGCCAAGAGTGTGTGCCTTCCTAAGGACATGGAGCACCACTACAAACAACTTAACACCAAGCTGAAGTCCATTCGGTCTTCGACCAAGTCCATGATCCTGGTAAGTACCTCTCTCTTTTCCTTTGTAATCTTTTACAACTTTCAGTCCGACTAACGTTACTTCTCCATTGCAGGCCATCCAAAAAAATCAGGTCACACACAAGAGGGTCATGTAACTCAGGAGAAGTACAAAGGAGGCCATGGCTGAGGCCGAATCAAAAAGGGCCGAGCTAGAGGATGCCAAAAAACAAATGGCCGAACTCCGGGCGGAGAACGATCGGCTGACCGAAGTAGCCAACTCGGTCGAAGCCGAAAAGAAGAAGGTTGCTGCCGAAGCGAAGGACAAATACTTGCACCTGTTGGCCAAGATCGAAAAGAAAAAGGACACCGAGATAAACCAGCTGAAGAAGGACGTCAAAGCCGCCGAAAAGCGAGGGTTTAAGGAGGCAGAGGATGCATACACCCAACAATGCGACGCAGCGAAGGACCTGTTCTTCAAGTGCGGTTGGAGGAGTGCTGTGGAGCAGCTCGGCTGTGGGGCTGAAACCGAGGTTTACAATGCTCCACCATATTCCATTCCGGCCTCGCTCTTGCAATATGCTGCCGATCTGCAGAAGCAATTTCTCGAAGGCCAAGGCTCTGATGAAGATGATGATGAAGATTCTGATGAAGATGAGCAAACTCTTACCCCGGCTGTCAACGAACAACCAAACAATCAGACAGTTCGGTTGGAGCCGGTCATTGAGGACTTAACTGACGAGCTGCTGGTTGACAATACACAGCCAACAGAAATCGAAGTTCAAGCCGAAACCGAGCTCCCAGATCAAACTGTGCTCCCAGCTGACACCGGGCTCCGGACAAATGATGATGCAGAATTCGATGCCGAGCTTGATGATCTTCTCCGCTGATTTTTCATTTTTCTTCTTTTGTTCTGAACTTTTGTAACCGGGCTGCGGCCCCTCAGTTGCACTTACTCTTTCTTCAATGAAAAATTTTCTTCAACTCTTATTCCGGTTTTGTGTATGTACGCTTGTATTTGTAATGAATTTTCCATGTGATCATTTGTATAACTGTGATCTCGGTTCCAGCTTTCTAACTTACTAGCCAACCACTCTGCAGCCGATATACGTACTTCGGCTGAAGAGTATCAAGAGTTGGTTTTATCCAGCCAACCACTCTTCAGCCATACACTTACTTTGGCTGAAGAGTACAAAGAGTTGGTTTTATCCAGCTGTAGCACGTCCGAGGGGGACCTCGGCTACAGTTCGAACTCAATTTTGTTGGTTGCGGTTCTAAATCTGAACCAAAGAGTCCAAATCCGGCAAATCGTTTGAGAAAACAGATTTGTTGAAAAAGTAGTGCCAAACATGGACTGCTTTGCCAGATTACAGAGTCGCCACCTAAATATTTTATTTTTGGGAAATTTAGGAAACCCTGACTCGGTGCCGAAGGCCACATGTCCGTCATCACCAAAGTGGTCTTGGCTCGGGAGCTTGGGTACGATCGGGGAAGGTCAGCTATGAGCACCCCCTTTCGCCCGGTCCGAAGACCGGCCTCTACTAACCGTGATATCCGCTTTTGAAAACATTACATGTTCTTATTCCAATTATTAACCTAGAATTACTATGTTATGCGCGCGGCAAACAAGTATAGACTAGATCGCCTAATTTGGGAATAAACATTGCATATCCGTTTTGTCTCGAAAAACGTGTTAGATTTTGCTACTCGCAAGTAGGCTAAAATACGGATTTCAATGAGTTGTCCCAACTCAGGCAATCCAACCTCCACCCACAGGCATTCAAACAGTAATATCACATGAGCATTTAGCCGCATGGCAAGCATACTGTCATGGTAAACATTCACACGCATGTGGTATGCTAAAGCATAAACACTTACATCGTACTCCGTGCCAAAAACAATAACCCGGTTAGCAAATATGCATGACCTAGTTCATGTTAAGTGGCTAATGCAACACAGGCATAGATGCAGTCTAGAGTAGGCTCGGCTAACCCTAAACATGGCATGTGAAATGTGCGAGTAGCACGTATTCAAATTGGAGTAGAAAATTGCTATGCAGTTTGTATGATGTACCGAGCCCGGTGCATATAAACAAATGCATGAATGCACGCATGCATTGCATAAGGTATGCTAAAATAAACGTGCCCTAATCTACCATCGTAAGCAGGTAAATAAAAGGGAGAAAGAAATGGGGGTTGGAAGACATACACCCACTCACACACACTTATTACATTTTTTGCCCTCGCTTGGAGGGACCAAAATAATAATACAGTCCAACGAATAAATGAATGAATAAATTATTACAAATTCTAATTACTAAAAATAAAGCAAACAAATAAATAAGTGCAATGGGGCCTCAGCCCTGCATTGGGGCGCGCGAATGATGCATGCTCGATCCGATTTGCCCGGAAAATCCATGTCATGGCATTGCTGCTTCTGTTTTTACTGTCCTGCCTCTCCAAAAATTCCTAAAGTTTCAGGGAACCTCCCAAATGATCTGAAATACCCCACCGGCTGGAGGAAGAGCTCATCGGCTGCTGAGGTTGACCACCGGCTACATGTAGAGTTTATCGGCATAAAAACAGTGCCGATCGGCACAATAAACTGTCGGCCGGCAGAAAGTTCCTGCAGCAGACAGGTTGACAGCAGCAGCAAGACAGCAATACATGGCATGGGTTTTGGGCATATGTAAGCATGGTCATGACCTCCTATCATGCTTTGAGACTCAAGGAGGTAAGACTCTTGGTTCTTGGGCCACCAATGGTGCATTTTGATGCATGATAGCCCTAAGAACTAAGGTTGCATTTTGATGTAAATGCATGCAACACAAACAAATGAAATCCAAAGCCTTATCATATGTTGGTCCAAGGCCTTGGTGACCAAGAATTGAGGTGAGTTGCACCACTTGGAGTGTGAACTCTTCTCAATCCTATGCTTGGCTTGACAATCCCCAAGCCAAGCCATGGAATGCATGAATGCAACATGGCTCAAATGCAATGCAACTTATCATGTTAAGCATGCAAAGAGCTAAAGTATGCAAGGTACAGATGTTATGCAACATGGACCAATTAAGCATGGAACTAGCATACACTCAAGGCCTCATTGATCAAACATGCAACAACCGAGATACAAACATGCACTAATGGACTTAAGCCATAGAGGGCAGCCCTCAAACTCCCCTAAAACAGTGGCAAAAAAAATGCCTCAAAACTTGATTAAAATGCTACACAAGCATGCTAGTCAATGGACCCAAGTCTAAGGCACCAAAGAGACTAACTTGACACCACTTTCACAACCACTCATGGCATGCATCTAACAACCAAAAACAGAATTTTTGCATGGAAAATGGCACCCAAACCCTCTTAATGGCAACCCCAAAATGCACTAAACATGGAAGCATGCATAATGCTCTTCTCAAGGCATAAAAGACCAACAATTCAAAGCATGGATAGGATGGTAAATAGAGGTTCTTGAACATGATATGAGGACTGAAATACCACCCATAATGATGCCAAATCATGAGATCAAGTCAAGCTAAACATACTAGAGCTCCATACAAGCAAGGCCTACAAGCCAAAATGCAAGACAACTAAAAGAAGCATGCCAAAAGGGACCAAAACAGTGGCTCCTAGCCCCTATACACAACAAGGTGATGCTCTTATCTTCATGAAATCATGCTAAAACATGTAAGAATCAAGGCCTCAAAACATGGCATACCTTTGAGCATAAAAGAACATTTTAAAGCAAACATAAAAGACATGTTAGAGATGACAAATCCGACCAAAAACAGAATTTAAACATGCTCTAAACACTCAAAAAAACTCTGAAATGAAGTCAAACAAGACTATGCACACATGCTATTCTTTGAACTGAAAATAAAGGCAAGCAAGGGACCAAGGAGAGAGGGGTGTCCCTCCCCTTTATGAGACCTAAAATCATCTTCCCCACCACTGAAAACCCACTGGTTTTCAGTGGTGAGAAGGCCAAAAACACCAAGCAAACAAAGTCTAAGATAAAGGTCACCAAAATAGCCAAATAAGGCCTAAAAGGGTGAGCCTTTGCTCAAACCACAAAATGACCTTAATGAAGGTTCAAGAACAAGTAAAAACAAGAGTTTTTTTATCTTAAACACAAACTCAAAAACACAAAGCAAAGAGGGTAGAAAGAGGTTGCAAGAATGGGGAATATAAAGTGATGTTCTTACCCTTGAAGATCCTTTGAAGAACAAAAGGTCCAGCCCCTCTCTAATGCTCAAAACCAGTCCAAAACCAACACAAATGACCTTCCAAGTCTCTCAATCTCGAGCTAAGGTGTAATGGTGTGTGTAAAGGAGCAAAAATGAAGTAAAACTACACTTTTTGGCCTAAAATCACACACACAAGAGGAGAGAGAAGGAGATATAGATATATGGCAGAGATATATGTATATGAACTCTGGTTTTTGTCTCTAAAAACCCTAACCTTAAGCCAAGAGGAAGAGTTCTCCTCTTATAGAACTTGTAAGACTTACAAGCTAAGTCATCCAAGAGCTCATCCCTCCATACACGTGTATGGAGGAGAGCAACAAGCTTTACAGCTGTGAGAAAATATCTCATAAAGCAACTGCACAGTGCTCGGTCGGCAAAGAGTACTAAATGGTAAAATTTAGTGCCGGTCGGCACAAAATAGTGCCGGTCGGCACAATAAAGTGCCGATAGAATCTACAGCCAGCCGGTGGCCTCTAGCCCCAGCCGGTGGTGTGTAGGGATGCCTCATAAGGCATTCCCTGCCCTTCCAAAGCAAAACACAAGCGTTTGGTGCAAAACCAAACACAAACGGTCGAGTTCGGAGGTCCTGAGGCAAGGCGCGCGCAGCCGAGAACTCCGGGAACTCCAAACGAACACAAACATAGATAATCACCGAGTGTTCCAGCGGTGACGTCCAAGTCTTGGGGACGGTCAAAAATGGGGTGTCTATACCAGCCAACCACTCTTCAGCCATATACTTACTTCGGCTGAAGAGTACAAAGAGTTAGTTTTATCCAGCCAACCACTCTTCAGCCATACACTTACTTCGGCTGAAGAGTACAAAGAGTTGGTTTTATCCAGCCAACCACTTTTCAGCCATACACTTACTTTGGCTGAAAAGTACAAAGAGTTGGTTTTATCCAGCCAACCACTCTTCAGCCATACACTTACTTCGGCTAAAGAGTACAAAGAGTTGGTTTAATCCAGCCAACCTCTAAGTTGGTTTTTCCAGCCAACTTAGAATAAAATGTTTGGTTATTCCGACCAAACGTCCTGCAACCTGAATCCTTATCCTGGGCTTAGGAGGGGGCATAGTTGGTTATTCCGGCCAACTATGTTTACAATGCTGCTAACTTACTAAAGCTACTCTCTACTGAAAACAAATATACTGAAAAAGAATCAACTTGTTTTATTAAGAAAGTAAAAAATTACACATACGTTAAAAAGAAAAAAGCTAAAAATAAAACAACTTGAGATTTGCCGTATTCCATGGCCTGGGAATTGCCTTGCCATCCTCCAAGTGGTATGCCCCTTTGCCTGCTAACCCGACCACTTTGTAAGGTCCTTTCCAATTTGGCCCCAACTTGCCATCTCCTGGAACTAGGGTATTTCCCATCACTTTGCGAAGTACCCAATCGCCGATCTTGAATTGCCTTGGGTGCACCGTTTTGTTATACTTCCTGGATAGTTCTTGTTGATAGGCGGCGATGTGAACCAATGCTCTGTCTCTTCTTTCTTCCGCAAGGTCAAGCTCTAATGCTATGGCTTCGCCATTTAAGTCTGGATCAAAGTTTTCGCTCCGAATTGTGGGAAGGCCAACTTCTAATGGGATGACTGCTTCCATGCCATAAGCTAAGGAGAATGGTGTTTCTCCTGTTGATCGTCGAGGCGTGGTGCGGTAAGCCCATAAAACATGAGGGAGCTCTTCTGCCCACTTACCTTTGGCTTTCTCTAATCTTTTCTTCAATCCATCCAAGACTACCTTGTTGGATGCCTCTGCCTAACCATTTGCTTGGGGATATGCCGGTGTAGAATTGTAGAATTCTATCTTGTACTCCTCACAAAATCCTCTGAAAATTCTGCCGTCAAACTGAGTGCCGTTATCCGAGATCAGTGCTTTTGGTATGCCAAAACGAGTGATGATGTTCTGCCAAACAAACTTCTTCACATCTTTTTCCTTGATTGATGCCAAGGCTTCTGCTTCTACCCACTTTGTGAAGTAGTCGGTTGCCGCAAGAAAGAACTTCTTGTTGCCTGGTGCTGTTGGGAGTGGTCCCACTATGTCTAAGCCCCACATTGCGAAAGGCCATGGACTAGTGAGTGGTAGTAGTTCTCTGGCAGGTTGGTGTATTTGGTGCGCAAACTTCTGACATTTTTCGCACTTTTTGACATACTTCTCTGAATCCGCTTGCATGTATGGCCACCAGTATCCTTGTGAAATGGCGCGGTATGCCAATGATCTTCCTCCTTGATGGCTGCCACATACCCCCTCATGTATTTCGAACAGGAATGCTTCCACCTTACTGGGGTGAACACACTTTAAGTAAGGTCCTGAGAACGACTTCTTGTACAATGCCAAGGATGGAGAGAGCCAAAATCGTTGTGATTTTGCTCTTATTCTGTTGGCTTCTTTCTTTTCTTCTGGTAAGGTGCCGTCTTTCAGGAATAATATGATGGGATCCATCCAAGAAGGGCCTAACTTTGCACAACATACCTCTTCTGCTTCTGGGTCTTCAATGCTTGGTCTAGGCAGGTAGTCGATTAGTAGTGGGTGAGGTATGGAGGTATCTGCCATTGAGGCGAAGCCTGCAAGTTCATCTGCCCTGCTGTTTTCCTCCCTGCCGATCTGTTCTATTCTCACCACTTCAAATTTCTTTATCTCTGTTCTGATCAAGTCTTGGTACTTGGCCATCCTATCATCCTTTGCCTCGTAGTCGCCCGATATTTGGTTTACCACCAGTTGTGAGTCGCTGTAGACCATTAGCTCGGTAGCCTTCATGTAGAATGCTGACTTGAGACCAGCCAGAAGTGCTTCATACTCCGCTTCGTTGTTTGACGCTAGGAAGCCAAGGTTGATTTCCTGCTCCACTACGAGGCCGTCTGGAGAGATGAGGACTATGCCAAGTCCTGCTCCATGCCGGTTCGATGCTCCATCCACGAAGAGTTTCCACATCTCTCCAACGAACAACTTCCAGCAGGTGGACGGGTCAGATGATGCTTTGGGATCTCCCATGTTGCTGGCGGCTTCTTCAGAGTCCATGCTTGCAGTCTGCCCCTTGCTTTCTGTTTGTACCAACTCTTTATTTGTCGGTGAGTCTTGACTTGGTGTAGCATGGTTTGTTTCTTCCTTCCTCTCTTTACTCTGGTCTGCCTTAGGGCCTGACTGAGTAACCAGCACTAGGGTTTGCGTTATTCCGACGTCAACTTCCATCCCTAGTTCGGTTGTCTCAGTTAGGTCGACCGGGCAGATGTGATGACTCCCTGGTGTGAATTCTACGACAAAATATGCCAATGCTTGTGCTTTTATTGCGGTCCTTGGTTGGAACTTGATGTCGTATTGTCCCAACTCTACTGCCCACTTCAGAATTCGTCCAGAGAAGTTTGCTCTTTCAAATAAAGCCTTTAATGGGAAGGCTGTGAGAACAACTATGGTGTAGGCGTGAAAGTAATGCGATAACTTCCTTGAGGCCATCATCAAGGCCAATGCCAGTTTCTCCAGTGGCAAGTACCTTGTTTCGGCGCCCAGTAATGTCTTGCTTACATAGTAGATAAGAAGATGCTGGATTCCTTCTGCGCGGACCAATACTGCGCTAATTGCATACTGCGAGACCGCCAGGTATAAGAAGAGTTCTTCTCCAGGAATTGGTATTACAAGTAGTGGTAGAGAAGACATGTATTCTTTTAGGCTTTCCAGGGCGTGGTCGCATTCTTCGCCCCACTCAAACTTAGCCTTCAGTGCATGGAAGAATGGTCGTAGCCTGTCTGATGACCGGCTTATGAACCGGTTGAATGCAGCTGCCATGCCAGTGAGATGCTGCACTTCCTTCACTGAATTTGGCCTCTCCAGATCCTGTATTGCTTTGATCTGAGAAGGGTCCGCTTCTATACCTCGGTTGGTCACCAAGAAGCCTAGGAATTTGCCAGATCCTACTCCGAACGCACACTTCGACGCGTTGAGGCGTAACTTATGCTTCTTCAGGATCTCGAACATCTCACCTAGGTCATTGAGATGGTCATTCTCATCCTTGCCCTTGACCACCATATCATCGATGTAAGCCTCCATTGTTCTGCCTAACAATGGCTCAAATATCTTGGTGACCATTCTCTGGAATGTCGCCCCTGCGTTCTTTAGGCCAAAGGGCATGACCTTATAACAGTATAGTCCCCTTGGAGTTGTGAAGGATGTCACTTCCTGATCTGGTTCATGCATGGCGATTTGATGGTAGCCTTTGTATGCATCCAGAAAGCTAAGTCGGTTGTGCCCCGCCGTTAGGTCTACCAGTTGATCTATCCGTGGTAGAGGGAAGCTGTCTTTTGGGCACGCCTTGTTGACTGTTTTGTAGTCGACGCAGACACGCCACTTGCCATTCTTTTTTGGCACTACGACTGTGTTGGAGATCCATCTGGGGTAGTGCACCTCTCTAATTGCCCCTGCTTCCAACAAGTTTCCACCTCTTCCGCTACTATCTTGGCGTGGTGGAGTGCCGATCTGCGGGTGCGCTGGATGATTGGCCTGACAGAAGGGTGGACATTGAGTTTGTGGCAAATGAAGTTGGGATCAATGCCTAGCATGTCTTCTGGGGTCCAGGCGAACACTTTGATGTTGGAGGTCAGGAATTCCAAGACTTCCAATCTCTCAGTGCTGGACAACGACGAACCAAGTAAGAAGAACTTATCTGGGTTCTTCTCATCTATCCTGACTTCTACTAAGTCCTCCACTGCTTTCTGACTAGCCGCTTTGCCGACATCCGCGAATAGTTCATTACTCTCAGGTTCTTCAACCGAATGAACATATCCTTTGGTAGCGCGGCTGCCGTTTACTGTGACAAAGCACTACTTCGACATGATCTGATCTCCATAAACTTCTTCTATTACTCCGATGTCGTTGGGGAACCGCATGACTTGGTGGTAGGAGGACGCCACCGAGCGCATGGCATGCAGCCATGTTCTGCCCAAGATAATGTTGTAGGTGGAGGGGACCTTCAACACCTAGAACTCCACTTGTTTTATCACACTCCCTGCTCTGACTGGGAGGATAATTTTGCCGACGGGCCATTCTGGCATGGAGTTGAATCCAATAAGGGGAGATACGGCCGGCGCCAAGTCTTTATCTTGCAAATTAAGTTGTTTGAAGGTTTCATAGTATATGATTTCACATGAACTACCTTGGTCAATCAGAATCCGTTTGACGTCAAAATCCTTGACTCGGAGAGTGACGACCAAGGCATCGTTGTGAGGGCAATAAATCCTTGCCAAGTCTTTATCCGAAAAAGACATGACATTTGTGGCCTCTGTCTTCTCCTTTTTGACGACCGATTGGGCACTTAGCACCTCTCTGAAGTGCTCAGCCTTTTTTATTGAACCTCTGAGTTCGCAAACACGCTCAGGTTCAAAGACTCCATGTATTACGTTGATGACGCCTTGGGGCGGGGCGTCGATCGGCATCCCATTGGGGTTATTGTGGTCCTGGGGGGCTGGCTGTGCCCCTCTCTCTATGTATTTGTCCAGGTGGCCTGCTGCCACTAACTCCTCTAGATGCTGCCGTAATGGCGTGCAATTCTCAGTGCGGTGCCCCTTTTCTTTGTGGAAGGTGCACCTGGATCTGTCATCATAGTCCTTCTGGGCCTCGCCTAGCTTGGCTGGCCACTTGACGAAAGGCTCGTCTCGAATCTCACTAAGTATACGGTAGATCGGTTTCTTGAATACCGTGGTTATGGCCGTGCGGACTCTCAACCATCTCTTGTCCTGGTCCTCGCCGTTGTCTCACCTGCCTCGTCCGTTTCGATTTTGGCGATCTACCGTATTGACCTTTGCTGAGGTCTTCTTCTCTGGGGCTGAGGTCGCGCCAGATTTTGCTTTGGCACGAGCGCCATCCTCTTCTACCCTGATGTGTTGATGCACTCTCTCCATCAGGGCCTCCATGTTTAGGGGCGATGTCATGGTGATAGAGTCCCTCAGTCTGTTCCCGACTGGAAGGCCTCTTTTATATTGTGCAATGGCGAGATTGGTTGGGCAGTGCCCAATCTGGTTGAATGTCTCCCAGTAGCGACTGTTGTATGACCTCAGGGTCTCCTTGTCGCCCATGTCGATGGAGAGTAACTGGTCGATCTCCACCGGGGTTTTCGTGTTTGTTCTGAATCGCATCACAAACGCCTTCGCCAGTTGCACCCAGGAGGCTATGCTGCCCTCTGGAAGCTTTTCAAACCAAGTCAAGCCAAGGTCGCCAAGGCTTGAAGGGAATAAGATGCACATCAGGGCCTCGTTGCGCCAGTACACAGCCATGACCTGACGAAAGTGGCTCAAGTGTAAGTAGGGGTCCGTCTTCCCCTCATACGTTGTGAATTTGGGTTGTAGGAAGCCTGACGGAAGGGGCCCGTTCTCTATTGCTGGGACGAATGGTGAGGTATGCAGCCTCGCCAATGCCTTGTCCGTTGGTTCGTATGCCTGGCGCGGCATTGGCATTCCAACCTCGACGGTTCCATGCGTTCGAGAAGCCAACCGCTGTAAGGCAGGAACCCTGTGTAGATCGCACGCCCTAGCGTCCTCCTTCCATCGTGCCTTCTCTTCTAGCATGGATCGTAGGTCGGACGATCTGGGTAATTCTGTCTGTCTAGATCTCGTCTGGTGCGTGTGTGAGGGCCAATATGTGCTTCCCTCAATATATGACCTTTCAGACCTCGTCCTCTCAGACCTGGAGTGACGAGTCCTGGAAGATCTGGATTGCATGTCGCCTGTCCTGAGGCTTCTGTTCTCTACTTGAGAGGGTGTAAAATTCCTACTACGATCCTCTGAGTGGCGAGGGGGCGTCTTGTTGTTGTGCCCCTCTCCTGTCGCCACTTCTTTACCTTTCACCTGGCGCTTTAAGGATTCCATGTCCGCCGCCATCTACCGTATTAATTCGTCTTGCTCCCTGATGCGATCCTCCAAAGTTTGAGGATCAATCCTTCGTCGCTGTCTTTCTGGGCTTTGCGAACAAGAGAGATGGGGGCTATTATTCTGCCTTCGTCCCCTTGCATCCCTCATGGAATTTTGTCTTTGTGGTTCCAGGTTCGCCATGGGAGTGACCACTGGTAGGCCTTCGCGCCTTGCACCCCCGTCTGGAGTTAGTCCGTCGACGGCGGAGTGAGGTAACTCTTCGTTGTTCGCCATTGATTCTTTTAAAGGAAAAGCTTGATCAAGAGGTTGTTCTTGTCTGTATTCCCACAGATGGCGCCAATTGTACGGGAAAGAAATATACCTTCTCGTATAATCTTGTTGATCAAGCCTGCGTTCCTCTGAACGACGTCACTTTATCACCTGAAAACACAAACGTGAGCTAGCCGGCGGGTGGGTGCCGGAAACCTCTCCGATGCCTAAGTCAGAAAGATTATCAAATAGGCAAAAGCTCTATGTATTCAGAAAGCCAAAATTGCATTACCTCTTCATAGGCGGTGTGGGTGAGCTTTTATAGGTTTCGTGTGGCACAATCCTAGTAGGACTCTTACTCCTCCATGTAGAGTCCTCCTAGGATTCATACTCCTGGAAGATAATGCTTATCCTCCAATACCCCCCTCACTGCTTAAACCAAGTGAGATGGTTTCCATGGCCGAACTCCAATAAGACCGAAGTAGCTGTCAGTTCGACCCTTACCTTAATCTCCCTTACCTCGGTTTTCCCATGCTAAGACCGAACTAATTGCCGAAGACCGAATCGCCCATAATACACTACCCAACCGAAGTACAAACAGGATCTTACTTCGGCCGGACTAATCACACGGCCATGACCGGACTAACTACTAAGTCTCTTCTTCGGACCGGAGTAACGTATACGGTCCATAATCGCAGTTCGGCCCAATTCAAGTATAAATTCCCCTCTCAAATCCAAAATAATTTTATGATATATAAATCTATAATAATGTTTATATATATATATATATATTTATATAAATGTGAATGTATATATGTTTGTATAAAATATAGGGCAAATTAGTCAAAGGTCCCTCTCCCATTTTTAATACTAGAAGAAATCCATAATATTATTTTATGATGTATAAGGTCCCTCAATTCCCAATACTCATATATCACAGAGATATTTGACTCCTCAAATCAAACTGCCTCTCATTCTCTTTCTCTCTCTATGCTCTTCTCTCTCCGATGAACTCCACCTCCATTGCCATAGAGAGAGAGAGCAGTGGAAACCCTAACGAGTCTTGAGCGGAGATTGGAGCCCTAGATGAAGACAATCAAAGCAGAGAGTGATGAGATGTGAATAACAAAGAGCAGTTTCTCATTCATAGTGTGAACAGTGTGCGGAATATACATAGCTCAAAACTACAATGTACCAAACATTCGCAAGCTTGCCAACATTGCCATTTTCATGGCCAAACACATCGAAGAGAAGTATTGCAAGCCCAAGAAAGGCGATGATTTACACTTTGTTGGTTTACAGGTTTCTTATGCCATAATTTTTTTTTCTTCCACTTTTTCATATACAAAACAAAACTATGCAATTGAGAGTTTTGTATTGAAAACTTAAGAAATCAATGAAATTGATCGTTAGTTGATTTCAATTGCTTAGTACATATACATATATGGATATTTATGGTTTCTGTGTATAGATGTATGCATAAGATTATTATCGTATGGGATTGAAATATGAAGGGATTTGCTGCTGAAATTATCGTTAAAATAGTGTTCCAGAGTGGTCTTCATTTTATGCTTTCACCACCAGAGACCACTACTGAAAGCATTACTGAAACATGCTTTTTTTATTGAAATTTTACTGAAAGCATTACTGAAATTTTAATTTGGAGACCACTACTGAGATTATTATGGTGGTGAAAGCATATCATTTGCTAGAGAAATTTACAAACCAGAGAAATTTGTAAAAACTGGAGAAATTTGTGCACCAAAGAAATTTGTGCAAACTAGAGAGTGGGAGGTTCCAGAGAAATTTGGATAGAATTTCTCTGGAAAGTTATTTAAAATGATTCTAATTATTTATTTTTATAATCTTAACCTTATTGTTCTATAAAAGTGTTATTTAAACAAATTTATGATTTTCAACCAGAAAAGATTGTGAGAGGGAATTTCTTTGGGTTGGAGAGGGGGATTTTCTCTGGTTTGAGTGATTTTCTCTAGGGTGAAGGTGAGATTTTCTTTGGTTTTGAAGAATTTCTTTGGGTTGATGTGAATTTCTCTGGTGAGATTTTCTCTGCGAATTTTGTTCAAGTTGGAGTTTCAAAAATTAACAATTTTGTTCAAGTTTGGAGATAATGAGAGTGGTGATTGTTTACTCAAAGATTCTGAGGGTTTATGCAAATTATATGTGAATTTTCTATGGATTTAGTCATTGTGTGAATTTTCTCTAGATTTGGCTATTGTGTGAATTTTCTCTGGATTTAGTCACTGTGCGAATTTTCTTTGAAAAACTCGGGATGTGTTGGTTTCTTTTTGATATTTGGTTGCTTCAATTTCTGTATTAATTTGTTTACTTGCTCAGATATTGGAAGGGGAGAAAAAAAATGAAAAATGTGATTTTGAATGGATTTTCTCTGGTTTGATAATGATTAGATATATATTGATCTTGAGGTTCCTTTTTGATCAATTTTCTCTGGTTGAGTCAAAACACAAATTTCTTTGGAGAGAAAATCTCTAGGAGGTTCAGAGAAATTATCTGGGAAGTATAGAGAAAATCTTTGGGAAGTCCAGAGAAATTCTCTGGGAAATGTAGAGAAATTCCCAGAATTTCTTTAGAGAGAAAATCTTAGGAAAGTCCAAAGAAATTTTCAGAATTTCTTTGGGAAGTCTAGAGAAATTCTCTGGGCCGAATTTTCTCTGGATTGATGTTGAAGGACCTTAGACATTATGAAAATATTGGGTGTCCTTTATGCTATAAAATCTTAATATCAGGGACCTTAAAAAAAATCCCCTAAAATATATATATATATATATATTGCTTTGAAACTATAATTAAGTTTAAATTATAGTTGAAAAGTTGAGAATGAATAAATAATTCAGAAGTTAATGATAATTTGTGATTTAATTAAATTATTTTTTGATGGAAATTATGTTGTTTAAGTTAAAAATTATAAGATTAATAAAAGAGAGGGAGAACGAAAATAGGAAAAACAAAAAATGAGGTAACATACAAAGGGGCATTATGGTCATTTCATGTCTATAATTAACAGAGTTAAAGTTACAATTTAGTCCAAAATCACATGGGAGTTTTCTGCCAATTTCTGAACTATAAGGAGGTAAAGTACTCCAAACCTAAATCATAAAGGAATAAAGTGAATTTTATCCTTTTTTTTTAAAATTCATTTTTAATGATATGCTACAAATTTTGTATCAAATTTTGACACAATATTTGGTATATATAATAATAAAAAAAAAAACAGAGAAGAGTTTTCCACAACCTTTCTCATGATGAGGTTGTAACAAAAGATTAGGGTTATTTGGGAGTACAATGCCTTTTATGGGTGGAAAAAATAGTCTATGATGGCTATATTGCAACCACAATATTTGGACTTCTACAGTCCATTAAAAAATTGGAAAAAATAGATTTTTTCTATTTTGATCTTAAAATTGTTTGACAAATGTTTCTCAATCGGGACAATTTTAAAATTTCAAAAATTAAGTTTCTAATCTCAAAACCATTCTCAATCCAAACTCAAACATACCCAATCTCAAAAACCAATTTCAAAGGGCAAATTAAATTGGTGGTTCTTATGTTTTGTCATTTGTATTTTTTTGGTTCCTTTACTTTCAATTGGTTCAATTTTAACCTTTACTTTTAATTTTTGTGTCAATTTGGCTCAATTGATAAGTCATTAGTGTTTTTAACGAAAAATAATCACTGATTGGTTGAGATTAACTTACTGAGTTTAGTAAATTTATAATTTTATTATAAAAAATATGACATACACGTATATGAAAGTATGAGAGTGCTCACACCATAGTATGGTGGGTTGCCTCATACTATATCATAACTCAATTGGTGGTAATATAAAACCTTCCCGCAGGAAGAAATACAACTCTGATGGCCACCATGTAAACTATAAATAGATGGCCTCACTACAATGGTTACTTTACTTCATTTTCTTACTCTCTGAATTTCATATATTTGGATTGTATTCTTTTCTGTGTGATAAACACCCTCACGGGCTAATCGATCATTACCATTGTTAAGTTTGTCTTACAATATATACATATTTTTTATAAAAAATGTTAAGAGTTGTAATCAATTGAACTAAATTTAAACAAAATTATAAATTTATAATCAAAATTGATCCAATTAAAATTATGAAAATCAAAATGACGTAAAGACCAGAATATAGGATTACTAGCGCTATTTGCACAAATTCAAATTGGACAAAAAATGAAAAATTAAAGTAGATATGCACCATTGGTGGAGCATAAGGGCAATGAACAAGAGTATGGAGACTAAATGAGTAAGAAAATTAATAGTAGGAATGAGGTGTAGGTATGGTCATTTTTCCGTCCCACTCTGCATCTGCATTTTCTGTTCCGTCCCGATTAAGTAATACGGTGGGAATAGTGTTTGCTTTTCCCGCCTCGTTCTACTCAAACTCAGTCTTGATTATATTTATTAATAGGTATATAATATATGAAAAATGTCTCGTAACTTAAATTTTGTAGTTTAAAAGTGATTCAAATGGCCAAAACGACGTCGTTTTGGTCATTTTTATGTTGTTCTGTACTCAAAACGACGTCGTTTTGGCCATTTTAACCACTTTTGAGTCACAAAATTTGAGTTACGTAGCATTGTCGATAATATATATAATTTATTTTTTTTTATTATAATAAAGTTAAAACATTAAAATATTATATTTGATATTAATTTTTATTCATTTATTTTCTATGTTATATAATATAATTTTCATTAAGTATAAATTATTATTTGTAATGTACTATATTATCTGTAATTTTTATTAATATTTTCATTTTTTAACTTACAAAATTAATCTATCGCTTGCTCCGCTTTCAACACTCTTTTTTTTGTCTCACCCCCAATATGATATGGGACAGAGGCAAATTTGTAGACACCCACCCCAAACTCGACCCATGACCATCCCTACTAAGATGAGTGGATTTGTTCTGTAAGGTAATCAAGGGAAAAGAGAAAAAAAAGGAGACTAAGTGGTTGTTTGGAATGTCCTAAATAAATGCACTTTTTGACTTTTTGGACTAAAAAGTTGAGGAAGAAAATATGATTGTTTGGGTTAACTTTTTGACTTTTTATAAAAAAATGTGTATTAAAAAATTGTATAAATTAGTGTGTAGGGGAAAATTAAGGCCAAGTTTGGCAAGTTGAAAAAAATTCAAAAAGCTAAAAAGTTACTCAAAAAGTTATCCCTATTCACCAAAAGTCAAAAATTACGGCTGCACAACTCCCAATTCTAATTTTCTCCTACATACTAATTTATACAATTTTTTAATACACATTTTTTCATAAAAAGTCAAAAAGTTAACCTAAACATCCATATTTTTTTCCTCAATTTTTTAGTCTAAAAAGATAAAAAGTACATTTATTTGGGACACCCTAAATAACCCCTAAGATTGAGAGTTATGCAGCCGTACTTTTTTACTTTTGGTAAATAGTGATAATTTTTTAACTTTTTGACTACATGCCAAATTGGGCCTAAGAAGGCATAGCCTATGGTGGTGAGCATGGGAGGAAAATGGTTAGGAGGCCAAAGGTAGCAAGTCGTAGTTGTCAACAATGGAGGACATGGCGAGGGAGGGAAAGGAAGGGGTTGAGTCGTAAGTGGTGGTGGATGATGGTGGCTTACGGCATATGGCATAAGAGTCGGGATAGATTCTGAATTATTACTATAAAGATGTTAAAGTATATTTAAGAAGGAAAAAGCGTCAGACCCTCACTAGGGTGACTCCTAGGGCCCCTAGTGGGGCGTGATTGGTCAATATTATTATTATTACTATTATTTTTTATCTAATGACTAACCCCACATGTGTGTGAGGGTGGTGGGGGTGTTTGGAGATTGTAGGTCTCCAGCACGATTGATTTAAGAATAAAAACTCTTATAATTTTAAATTATTTAAAAAAATTTAATATAATATTTAATATTTTTCAAAATTTTAGAATGTAATCGCCCTATGTACACCGATCCATCCTCGCATAAAAGAAAAGTGTGTAGCAAAAGGGGTGGGTAGTAATGGGTGGTTGGTGGCGACCATCTACAGGGAAGGGTCACATGTCGAATTTTTTATTTTCAGAGATGAGAAAATCAAAAGAGAAGGCGGCGGTTAGTTGTTTGGGCGAGTGGAAAAGTGCATAAAGGAAAAGAAGAGGGAGTCCAAGTTCAGGTGTTATGAGATCACAATGATGATATAAGAGTATCTCCAACGGTGACTCAAATTTTTCACCAAATTTGAGTAAAAAATGACCCATTTCACCAAATTTTTTAACAGATGCTCCAACGGTTCACCTTTCACCAAATGTGTCCTGGGACAACCGGGTGGTCGACCGGCCGGTTGACCGGTTAGGCCAAAAAAAATTTTTTTTTTTTTTTTTTTTTTGAATTTTTTGAACTTTTTGAACTTTTTTCGGGACGACCGGGTGGTCGACCGGTTAGGCAAATTTTTTTTTTTTTTTTTTTTTACGGTTTGAACTTGAACTGTTTGAACCTTTCATTGGTTGACCGGTTGGTCAACCGGCCGGGCAACCGGTTGGTCAACTCTTTCCAACGGTCAGGAACAGTGTTTTGATGAATTCATTTCTTCGTCGCCCATCTGATGAAAATTTTGGTGAAATCTCATTTTGGTGTCAAGTTTGATGAACCGTTGGAGCCTAGAATAGTACCATTTTCATCAAAATTCAAATTTGATATCAGATTTGCTATACCGTTGGAGATGGTCTAACAAGTTGAGATTAGAGTTTTTTTATTTTTCTTTTTTTTTTTTGAATTAGATAATGTATTAAGGACCAAAAGTTATTTTATTTTATTACTCTTATTATTTAAGTACAACTTAAGCAGGTTTAACCTAAGTAATTTGAGTTTACTTTGAATTTTTTTAATGCTTGTATAAGATATTTTTCAATTGGGTATGAGTTTGGATAAAAATTAAAAAGTCCGAATTAAATTTAAGCGGCCTTGAGCAAAGATATTAAATAACCCGAGCAACTCAAAATCTAAATTATACATAGATAAATATATAAAAAATATACATATAAATTATTAGTCATTACATGATAAAGTAATTTAGATTATTAAATTATATTAAATATATATTATATCTATAAGTAACACAAAATCTTACTTTTTTTTTATTCTCATTCCTAAATTATAAAGAGTACCATAACAGCATCTCAGTTACATTATAAAAATTATTTATTTTAATATAATTAATGATTTTCTAAAACAATGTACATAGAGCCTAATTTTAATAAATTAATAATTTTGCGCGCGCGCGCAAAAAAAAAAAAAAAAAAAAAAAAAACCTAAATTTCATGTATAATTCAGATAATTTGAGCAACTTGAGTTTAACTCGAGTTAAGTTTGGACAAATAACCGTAAATCGTAATTCAGGTTTAGACAGATCTTAGCACAATTTAAATTGAAATTGAATAAATCTCTCAACTGAATCGAACTCACCCGCACTGCACTCCTAGTACAAAGTGGGTTAGATTGACATAAAATTTCGAGCCTCTCTTTCATTGACATAGTTTTTGTTTTTGTTTTTTTTTTTAACTTCTAAGTTCAAATTGGATTTGAGAGAATTTGAGGCCATGTGGGGCTAACCATAAATTCTATTTTGATTATTTAAATAATTTATTTTGTAAGATTCTCAGTATATTTTATTCATGAAAAAATTAAATTAATTTGATATTTATAACTTTTTCATTTTATTATGTTTATTTTCAACAAAAAAAAAAAGGATGATAGGTATATTTTTAAAAATAAATCATACATTTTTTAAACAAAAATGATAAAATAAAAAAGTTACAATTATCGAATCAATATAATTTTTTCATGAATGATATAAAAGATGGTCTTACAAAATAAACAGTTCAAATAATCAAATCGGAACTCATAGTAAATTCTATGCAAATTCTCTCAAATTAAAATTTAAACTTGAAAAAAATTAAACTATCAGGCTTGTTTTGGCAAAACAAAATATAAGCGGCTTATTAATTTATATAGATCATATCACTTTTTTTTTTTTTTATACATCTCTTCATAACAAGCAAACAAAAACAAAAAAAAATCAAAAAAACAAGTCATACTTGAAGCATTATTCTAAATTTAATGGAGGCCGATGATGTGCTTTCATAGTTACCCAAGAAAGAGGACATTGAAGAAGCAAGGAGAGTATTGTATTCACAAATGTTAGAGATTTTAAAAATTTTATCAAAAGTTTTATCAAATATCTGACATGAGTGTGAGACCTCCATAGAACCCACATTGTGTGGTTGTCACACCATATAAGACATTTGGTAAAAACTTTGGTAGAATTTTTAGGATTTCTAGTATTACTTTATTGTATTAGATATCTTTCAAGCGAGGGAAATATTATCGTACACATTCTTATCATATCTAAAGTTTAGTTTAGGAAGTAGAAGAGAAGTCAATTTTTTAGTTTTTTTTTTTTAAAATGTACCAAAAAAGGTAGAGAAATGATGTAACTTAAATAAGTGAATAAACTGATTTTTTTTCTAATTGCTAAAATAGGCCTAAGGTACATTATTTGTGAGTTTGGTCATCCTAAATAACATAACTCAATACTATAAGAGGGTGTTTGTTTGGAAGGATTGAGGGATTAGATTCCATGTCCAATCTATCATAGAGTCTATTGTTTGGTCGAGAATTTGTAAGTCGAATTACGAGTTTCACTAGACTATGAATTATATATGTGTTGGACTATTGTGTCCTAGGAGAATGTGGGATAAAAATAGGGAGATTAAGTTGTAAAACGACACATATTCCCTCCGTGGGAAAGTATTTTGTGAAAGGCACCACGTGGCTAAGGTAGTGCCGAGATGACCAACTGAGGTGCCACGTAGATGAGTCATGTTTACCGTGGTAATCACAGCATTGCCGAGATGTTCTACGGTAATGTCAGAAGCCTGAGACATTCGAATATAGAACAAGAGTTTTAGATCAGAAGAAGCTCTCGGTCTGGATAAAGATAAGACTCTTGAGGAGTTTATCCTTATTTAGTCGAGAGTCCGAGATAAGTATTGAGCTTGAGTCCTACCAAGTGAGACTTCTAAGAGACTAGGTCATTGCTGGTTATAAAAGTGAGGCACCCTCGTGAGTCTAAGGTATGTTCTTTCTTGTGAATTGAATACTTGTGTGATATTTGTGACAGATAAGATTATTGACTTGATCGTCGAAGTGCCCTCAGGTGGACGAACCACCGCAGTATTCTTATCTTCTTGTTGGCAGGTTGTTGGTTCGATCTATTCTGCCGAAACTCTCCAGCCTAAGTTTTCTGTTTGATTGTGTGGTCGAAAATTAACACCCACACCCTCCAAGTATTTGATTTCATTAGGTATTGTATTTAGTAAAATAAAATAAAATATAAAAATCTCAATTAAAAAATAAAATAAAATTATTTAATATCTATTGATGTTTATTTATTTTTCTTTTTAAATTAATTTTTATAGAGGTTTTATTGATGTTTTATTTAAAATTTTTGTTGATATTTTATTTAATTTCATTATCTAATATTTATTATTTGTGTAGAATAAATTTATTTAAAATTTTATTTTAAAAATAACGTAAATTTTTATTGATGTTTTACTTATTTAATTTTAAAAAAATAAAATAAAATAAAATAAATTTTTATTTAATTTAGCCAAAAAAATTAAAATATTAAACACAGATTTAGTATTGATATTAGTAAATAATTGAAAAGGATAAACTAGCCTATTGAGTATTTATCCTTCTTCATAATATTAGATTTAAAAAGATAGTCATTTGTAGACATCTAATCTCATGAGAAAACAAACATGGGATGCATATCATTTCCAACCAATTATTCTAAGGACTATATATTCCAAGATTAATAATCCGATGGATTATAACCACCCTTATTTAGTCTGTCCAAACAAACTTTAAAAAAAATTGAGTTATAACCAAACATTATATAAGGTAAACCAAACAACTATTAGATCATAACCAAAAGGATAAACGATAATTTTGGTCCTTAAAGTATGCGTTTCTTTTTCTTTTTTTTTTCTTTTTTTTTTTTTTTTGTCATTTTAGTTTCTCAAATTTTAATTTTGTCATTTTGGTCTTCAAAATTGCCAATTTGGTTCTATCTCTAACATCCATTTACATCGGTAACATGAAAAGTGTTAGACTTATTTATTTTAATGATTTATTTAATTATGTTTTAATTTATTTGAAAGAGAAAAATAGAATCCAAAATTTATTTTGATAATTTATTTAATTATATTTTTGTAGAATCCAAAATTTATTTTGATGATTTATTTAAATATGTTTTAATAGAATTTAAAATTTATTTTGATGATTTATGTAAATTATGTTTTAATTTATTTGAAAGAGTAAAATAGAATTAAAATTTATTTTGTCCCATTATTTCTCACCTAAACTTTTATCCTAAATGTTGTTTGAATATATTTAATATTTGCTTAAATCAGGAGTTCATTTCAACCCAAAAATAATGTCCAAACCAGAGGTTCAAACAGCTCAGCACAGCAGCAGGCCAAAAGGTTCAAGTGGAAGATATTCAAATTAGTAATGATGAAGTGGAAGATATTCAAATAAATACAACGTCTATAAGTTTCATTATATATACCAGAGCCTCTGATGTAAACAAGTCACAAAAATCAAAAAATATTCTTTGGTCTATAATCACTCACATCTATTCTCTAAAAAATTCTCTGAGAAGTGTTCTTCAATTTTTGTTTACATCCTCTTTTAGATATTATACACTGAAACGTATAACTTTAAGCCCATCTTTCTTGTGTGAGGTTTACGGAAAAACCAGAACTTCATTTTTATATCTATCTTTGAGAGATAATTCTTGTAGATTTCTGTGAAAGCAAAAACACATTCTTTTCAACCTTGTAAGAGTGTAGTACACTCAATATTCTTAACTTAGAAAGTCTGTGTAAAATCTGTGGAGGATTGCTCCATCTGTGAAAAGGTTGCTAGCATCCTATGAAGCTAGAGTATAGTGGAAAATCTCAAGTGAAGCTTGAGAAGTGGACATAGGCCGAGTTAAAACCGAACCACTATAAATTTGTTTGGCTCTCTCTCCCTTATCTCTTTATTTTATTTAAATTGACATAACTATATTTTACATTTTCACTGTGCTAAAATCATTAACTGACATAGTTGTTAGCACACTTGTTTTAATTATTTTTATTTCATTAACTATATTTATCTATTGTGCTAGTCATAATTTTTATTAGGGTATTATCACTTTTATTTGTAAAAACCTAATTCACCCCCCCTCTTAGGTTGTCTTTTGGGTAACAATTGGTATCAGAATCTAGACTCTTGTTTTAGATTTAACCATTTGAGAGTTTCGATCCATGGTAACCTTAGCTAAAGGACAAGCCACAAATAGGCCACCATTGTTTGACGGAAACAACTATAGTCATTGGAAGGATAAGATGACCCTATACTTATAAGCCACTGATTATGCCATGTGTATTATTGTCACCAAAGGTCCAAAAATTTCTACCAAATTAGTAGACAATATCAATGTACCTAAAACTGAAGATGAATGTGATGAGAGGGATCATAAATTATTGCAAGCCAATACTAAAGTCAAACTCACCCTTGTTTGTGGATTAGACTCTAAGGAGTATAATAGAATTTCAAGTTGTGATTCGGCAAAAGAAATTTGGGACAAACTTGAGGTAACGTATGAAGGTACAAACCAAGTGAAGGAATCTCGTATTGATATACTTGTTCATAGTTATGAATTGTTTAAAATGAACACTGATGAATCTATTTCAAGCATGTTTACTAGATTTACTGAAATTTTAAACTCTTTTAGATCTCTTGGCAAAATTTATACTAACAGTGAGTTGGTGAGAAAAATTCTTAGGTGTTTACCAAAGAATTGGGAAGCAAAGGTCACCGTCATTATAGAAGTCAAAAATCTCTCCATACTTGAATTGGATGAGTTTATGGGTTCCCTTATGACTCATGAGATCACCATGAGGATGCTGAAAACAAAAAGAAAAGTGGAACTGCATTCAAAGCCTCATCAAATGAAGAAGAACATGAAAACTCCAGTGAAGATGAAAGCTATGCCATGTTTAGTAGAAATCTCAAAAAGCACTTTAAGAAAAATAATTGTGGAGGAAGAAGACCTTTCAAGAAAGAGTACAACAAAGATAACAAGAAAGAACTTATTATTTTCTATGAGTGCAAAAATCCTGGACATATGAAGATGGATTGTCCAAAATTGAAAAATTATAGAAAAGAAAAAAGAAGGCCATTGTAGCAACTTGGGGAGAAAGTGAAGACACTACAACATTTTCTTAGTTTAGTGACATTTGAAAGTGCCACAAAACTATTTTTCTAATGACATTTTTTGGTCTTGTGGCATTTTGAACAAGTGCCACTTCTATCGGTGCCACGGTAGATACGAGTGCCATGGTAGATACTTGCAAGTGCCATTGCACCATCATGGCTATAAACTTTCAATGACATTTTAATGTCATGGTAAATATTATTTGTGGCACTATCAAGCGCCATTAAAAAAAGAGTTAGTGACACTTATAAGTGTCATTACACCATCAAGACTAAAACCTTTCAGTGATACTTTAATGTCCTGGTAGGCACTATTCGTGACGATAATTCGTTGTAGAACAATTTGATCTGCTTTTGCAGAGACTCGAACCGCTAACCTCCCGCACCATAAACCTTATACACCACACTCTTCCCACTACACCTCTATAGCACCATCTGATTATATATGCAACATATATTATTTATATAGTACATACATCTATATTAATATAAAAGTATATGTATAAACATAATTATTTTATTGAACATAATTTATGTAAAATAAACTATTTACTAGTAAAATAAAAAAAGACCACTTTGGCAACTAAAAATATTTTTTGGTTGCCAATTCTATACTTTTGGCTACTAATTGTTTTTTAGTTGCTAAAAAACTTGACTTTTGCCGACCAAAATTGGATTTGGTCACTGAAGATGCACTTTCAGCTACCAAAATTTTGATCGCCAAAAAATTTAATTCTCGCCTTAGGATTTTAGTTCTCCCGCGCTAAAAATAACCACTTTTGGCGACTAAACTTATTTTTTGGTCGCCAATTATAGACTTTTGGCTACTAAAATTTTTTTAGTCACCAAAAAACTTTACTTTGGGCTACTAAAATTTTTTTGTCACTAAAACCCATATAATCAGCGACCAAACTTAGTTTTGGTTGCCAATTATAGACTTTTGGCTACTAAAATTGTTTAGTCGCCAAAAAGCATTACTTTTGGCTACTAATGCTGTTTTGGTTGTTGAAAGCTATACTTTCAGCGACCAAATTTTTTTTGGTTAAGAAATTTAGTTGCCGAATATGCTTTTTCTTGTAGTGTATATTGAGTTTAATTTATTTATTTTTAATCATTTACTGCATTGTAAAAATTTTAAAAATATATTAGCATTTTTTGTTTTTTCAAAAATGCCATTATAAGCTTGGAAAGTTTTTGACTTAGTGGCATTTCTCAAAATGCTATAAAATATTTGTTTATGAAACTTTTCACCTAAGTACCATAAAAAGTAATTTGTACCTACCTAGTGTCCTAACATTTTTTAAAAAATGCCATTGCTACTAAAGTTTAGTGGCATCTGTTGGTAAATGTCACGAACATAATTTTTTGTGTCATTATTTTATAAAATGCCATAAAATTGATGTGACATTTCTTTATTGAAATGCCACTAGAGCCTTATATGTTTGTGGCTTTGTGGCATTTATCTAAATGTGTCACCAAATATTATTTTTGTGGCATTTTCTAAAAAATATGCCACTAGTATGTGTCACTAAAGTGTGTTTTTGTTATAGTTTTGTGACACTTGTTCATTGAAATGTCACTAGAGCCTTTTATGTTTGTCGTTTTGTGGCATTTTTAAAAAACGTGCCACTAAATATCATTTTTGTGGCATTTTCTAAAAATATGCCACTAGTGTAGTGCCACTAAAGTATGTTTTTGTTGTAGTTTTGTGGCACTTGTTCATTGAAATGTCACTAGAGCCTTTTGTGTTTGTCGTTTTGTGGCATTTTTCAAAAACGTGCCACTAAATATCATTTTTTGTGGCATTTTCTAAAAATATGCCACTAGTGTAGTGCTACTAAAGTATGTTTTTGTTGTAGTGAGATGAAAGTTCAAGTGATGAAATTGAAAATGAAGTAGCCAACTTGTGTCTCATGGCTCTTGAAGATGAAGACTCTACTCAAGATGAGGTAACTACTCTTTATGAAGAACTTGAAAGTGCATTCCATGAACTACAAGATGAATTTATAAAAGTTTGTGCCAAAAATAATGTGTTGAAGAAATCTGTTGCATCTTTATCTATTAATGTAGAAGAATTAAAAAAATAAAAAATAATTTTGAAAAATGATTTTGACACCATCTCTAATGAGAAAACTGCTTTACAAAACAATGTTGATGATTTAACAAAAACATTTGAAAATTTTGTAAAATGTAGAGATAATCTTAACATGCTTCTTGGAAATCAAATATGTGTTTTCGATAAGGCGGGCATTGGATATGACCCTATTAAAAAATAAAAGAATCTCAATACAATTTTTGAAAAGGCACCTCTCATGACTCACCCTTATATTACTTGTCATTATTGTAGAAAGAAAGACTATTATATATCTTCTTGTCCATTCAAAAATAATATAAACATGGGAATTAAAAAGATTTGGATTGTTAAGGGATCTAACAAAACTAACCAAGAAGGACCCAAGAAACTATAGGTATCAAAAATCAACACTTGATTGTCATCTTGTAGGCGTGCTTAAAGTCCAAAGCTAAAGAAATGAAGTGATACCTTAATAGTGGATGTTCCAAACACATGACCGGAGATAAATCCTTCTTTACTACACTGTTATCCAAAGATGGAGGCTTTGTTACTTTTGGAGACAACAAGAAAGGAAAAATCATCGATATTTCTCCTAACCCTTCTATTGAAAATGTTTTACTTGTTGATGGACTTAAGCATAATCTACTTAGTATTAGTCAATTATGTGATAAAGGTAATCGAGTTATTTTTGATAAATCACATTGCACAATTGAAAGCACAAATGATCATAAAGCTTTATTCATTGGTAATCGTCACGATAATGTTTATGTTTTTCATCTCAATGATCTTTATACTAGTGATGTTAAATGTCTATATGTTAATAATGAAAATAGTTGGTTATGGCATAGAAGATTTGGTCATGCTCATATGGATTTAATTTCCAAACTTTTGAGAAAGGATTTGGTTATTGGACTTTAAAAAATTAAATTTGAAAAAGATCATCTTTGTAGTGCTTGTCAACAAGGAAAACAAACTAAAACATCATTTAAATCAAAATCTCACATTTCCACAACTAGACCTTTACAACTACTGCATATGGATTTATTTGGTCCCTCAAGAACATGTAGTCTAAGTGGTAAAAATTATTGTTTTGTTATTGTTGATGATTATTCAAGATTTACGTGGGTTATGTTTTTAGCACACAAAGATGAAACATTTTCTTCTTTCACAAAACTCTGTCGTAGAATTCAAAATGAAAAAGGCTTTCTTGTTACTAATATTCGAACCGATCATGGTAGAGAACTTGAAAATGAGAAATTTGAATTATTTTGTGATGAGCATGGTATTGGACATAATTTTTCAGCACCTAGAACCCCTCAACAAAATAGTGTAGTAGAAAGGAAAAATAAAACTTTAGAAGAGATGAGTAGAACAATGCTTTGCGAAAATAATCTTCCTAAATATTTTTGGGCCGAAGCCATTCACACTGCATGCTATGTTTTAAATTATGTATCAATTAGACCTATTCTTAAAAATACTCCTTATGAACTTTGGCATGATAGAAAGCCCAACATTAGTCACTTGCATGTTTTTTGTTATAAATGTTTTATGCATAATAATGGTAAGGATAACTTAGGTAAATTTGATTCAAAATCTGATGAAGCAATTTTTCTTGGCTATTCCTTAATTAGCAAAGCTTATCATGTTTTTAATAAAAGAACTCTTGTTGTGGAAGAATCTATACATGTGGCATTTGATGAAACTAACATTTCTGCTCAAAAGTAAATTGTTAGTGATAATATAGATTTAGAACCAAATGTGAAAGATTCAAGTATCTACAAAGAAGAGAACCAACCATATAAGTTGAACAAAGAGATTGAACAACCTATTCTCCTACCTCAAGAAGAATGAGGAAATAATGATGATTTGCCAAAAGAATAGAAGTTTGTCCATAATCACCTTAAGGATTTAATCCTAGGTGACCCTACAAAAGGTATTGAAACTCGCTCTTCACTTAGAAACATTTGTGGTAACTTCGCTTTTCTCTCACAGATTGGGCTTAAAAACTTTTAAGAAGCCGAATTCGATGAACATTGAATGATAGCTATGCATGAAGAGCTTAACCAATTTGAAAGAAACAAAGTGTGGGAACTTGTGCCAAAATCTAAAGATCATACCATTATCGGTACCAAATGGATCTTTCGAAACAAGCTTGATGAATCCAACACAATTATAAGAAACAAGGCTAGACTTGTTGCACAAGGATACAATCAAGAAGAAAGTATTGATTTCGATGAAACCTTTGCTCCGGTTGCTAGATTAGAAGCCATTCGCATATTACTTGCATTTGCATGTTTTAGAGATTTCAAACTTTATCAAATGGATGTAAAAAGTGCATTTCTTAATGGTTTTATAAATGAGGAAGTTTATGTTAAATAACCCCCAGGTTTTGAAGATCATGCTTTTCCTAATCATGTTTTTAAACTATCAAAAGTTTTATATGATTTGAAACAAGCACCTCGTGCATGGTATGAACAATTAAGTAAATTTTTGATTGAAAATAATTTTTCTAGAGGAACGATTAACACAACACTTTTTGTTAAAACTAAAAATAATGATTTACTTATTGCACAAATATATGTGGATGACATTATGTTTGGTGCTACTAATGAAACCTTGTATAAGGAATTTGCTAAGTGTATGCAAGGTGAGTTTGAGATGAGCATGATGGGGGAGCTAAATTATTTCGTTGGGTTTCAAATCAAACAATGTAAGAAAGAAATTTTTATCAACCAAGCTAAGTACACAAAAAAACTACTCAAAAAGTTTGGTATGTATGACTCAAAAATAGCTGGAACACCTATGAGCACATCCATTAAGCTAGACAAGGATGAAAAAGGTAAGTCCATTGATCAAACAAAATATCAAGGTATGATCGGCTCACTTCTTTATTTAACTGCAAGTAGACCCAATATTATGTTTAGTGTTTGTATGCGTGCAAGAAATCAATCAAATCCTAAGGAATCACATCTTAGTGCTGTTAAAAGAATTTTTAGATATCTTGTTGGCACTCAAAATTTGGGACTGTTTTATCCTAGAGGTGTTGCATTTAATTTAATTAGTTACTCGGATGCCGACTTTGCCGGATGCAAACTTGATAGAAAAAGCACAAGTGACACTTGTCACTTTCTTAGTAACTCATTAGTATCTTGGTGTAATAACCCAATACATAATATACTTAATTATGCATATGATTACGTGTTTGATATGAATTTGTATGTTTAGTTATGTAAGTTATTATGTGATTATGAATTTTTATTTGTTGAGTTTAAAAAAATCTATTTAAATTGGAGGCTTTGAACTGAGAATTTGTAGCTTTAGAGGTGCCAAAAACCAAAGCCGACTTTACATTTGTGTTTAGCATTTTTTTTAGAGCATGTGGTGGAATTTGACAAAAGTTCGATTCGTAATGAATTAATTAAGCTTAATTAGCATAAACCTTAGATTACGCCAATCTCATTATGTATGTGATTTTATGTTTAATTGATTAAGGAGATTCGGATTCTAATTGGCTGTTACTCTAAAGTAATTTGGGATCTATGGGAATTTTGGAGTTTGATTCGTGTAGTGATCCCAGTTTCGATCCTTCTTTCATGTTTTGTCACTTCGATTGGGCCGGTCGAGGGTCCTTCTTTCATGTTCTGTTCTGTTACCCGGATCCGGAGGTTCATTTATGGAACTGGTTACTCGTAACCTCACGCGTATGCGTTCTGTTCTGTTCTGTTCTGTTCTGTTAATGCTGATGGATGTATCACGTAAACTTAATCATGACTTATGATTTCTGTCTATATATATGATCTGGACAAATGATGAATTTGATACAACTCTGAATTGTGATTTCTGAATCAGTACGAACTCATTCATTGAAACCCTTTACTCTATTATTATTCACTGGGCTTTCGCTCACAGTTCATATTATGTATGTAGGTGAGACGGCACATGACCAGGGCCTGAGTTGACGGCCTTCTGTTATGTTTTTGTCAGCCAACCGTTGTGCCTCCCGAGGAGGTTCCGATCAAAGCCTAATGCCATGGCTGTTTGTTTTTGTTTTCATGCTAGTCTTTGTGTATACTTTGTAAGACAGGTCTTGGGATGTACATTTTGTAAATATTGTGTATCTGGGCTAGCATGTTTATGTATATATATATATATGCAAGTTTTGAAATGTTCTGTCCCATGTACGTTATCATAGCTCATTGGACCTTGTCTATTTTGTTATATTGCTTCCGCAGCCCCTTATTATTTGTTAATCTGTTCAGAGGCTTTTGGTAATCCACGGATTACTAGCCGGTTACGGTGCTAAACCTACAGGGGCGGGTTTGGGTCGTGACAGAGTGGTATCAAAGCACGTGTTCTATCACACACACAGGTCCATATGAGCATAGGATGTCCTAGTAAGAGTTAGGGGCATTCTATTTGCATGTGTGATTGTGTGGTAATGCAACTGAATATGAGAACTGAATGTGCATTTAAATCAAATGAATTGAAAGAAATGAATAAAATTATGCCTATGTTTATTATCATTTGATGTTTGCATAGTAAGATGGAGAATGCAAGGGGAAGTGGTGAAAGTGAATCTTCAGAGGCTCGCATGAGCCGAATGGAACAGATGCTGGCAGCATTGACTGAAACCTTGGCACAACAACAGAGACAACAACCTTTACCCCCTCCGCCTCCACCGGCACAAGCCGAGGCAGATAACAATGACATCATCAGTCTGACACAGAAATTCATGAAAATGAAACCGCCAACGTTCTATGGTGGAATTGAACCTTTGAAAGCTGAGACATGGTTGCTTGAGATGGAAAAATTGTATGAAGTATTTCCTTGTTCTGAAACTCAGAAAGTCCTCCTAGCCACCTACACTCTAAAAGATGAAGCCCACAGGTGGTGGTTTCTGATCTGAAATGGCAATGAGAATATGACATGGGCACAGTTTAATGCTATCTTCTACGACAAGTACTTTCCCCCAATGTTTCAAGGATCAGAAAGTGTCTGAATTTCAAGAACTTAAACAAGGAAGAATGACTGTAGCCGAATATGAAGCCAAATTCACCGAGTTGGCATGTTTTGCTCCACATATGGTGTATACTGATTATAAGAAAGTACGGAAGTTTGAGGGAGGGCTGGACCTGGAAATAATTGACCGAGTAGGCGTCCTGAAATTGCTTACCTATGTGGAAGTTCTGGACAGAGCCTTAATGGCAGAGGCTACCCTAGCCGCCATAAAGCAAAGTAAAGCCCTAGCAACTACAACAACTGAGTGGTAAGGAAAAAGACCCGGATTTGGTTTTAAGAAAAGCCAGTCCTTTGTCAGTAAGAAGCCAAACACAGGGACTTCGAATAGCTCGAGTCAGAGTAGTGGGTCCATTCCGGTCTGTTCTGATTGTGGTAAAAGGCACAGGGGTGTGTGCTACCGAGCGTCCGGTGCATGTTTCTGGTGTGGCCAGTTAGGTCATGTAGTGAAAGACTGCCCGCTTAGATTTGAGACTACTAGCCGTCCTGCAGTAAGTTCAGCGGGATTCGCTTCTGTGGCCAAAACTAATGCCAAAGCCAATACCGGGAAGGAACCTCTGAGACAAGGCCGAGTGTTTGCCTTAGTGCCCAGTGACATACCAAACACCTATACTGTGGTGTCAGGTACACTCCCTATATGTTCTCAAAATGCATGTGTACTGATAGATTCTAGTTCTACACATTCCTTTGTATCGCATGCTTTTTTCTCAAAAATTTACTAGACCGTTAGAACTTTTGACCCATGTGTTATCTGTAACTACGCCATCTGGAGATTCTATGATGTGTGCGCATGTTTATCCAGCAAGTGATGTTATGATTGGCGATATGGTGTTATATGTGGATTTATTACCCTTGGACATTAGTCATTTTGATTGTATTTTGGGGATGGACTGGTTGACTAAATACTGTGCTACCATTGACTGTGCAAATAAAACTGTTGTGTTTAGACCACCGGGTATGCCTGAATTTACTTTTATTGGGAATGGGGTAGTTTCTCCCCCATATTTGATTTCGGCTATGAAAGCCGTAAAACTCCTTAGGAAGGGATGTAGGGGTTATTTGTGTTGCATACTGAGTGCACCATCTGATAGTACTACTGTAGAAACAATCCCTGTTGCTTGTGAATTTCCCGATGTGTTTCCGACTGACTTACCTGGGGACTTAATTGATAGAGAAATTGAATTTACTGTGGAGGTGTTTCCGGGGACACAACCTATTTCCAAGACTCCCTATAGAATGTCTACTTCTGAACTGAAAGAATTGAAAACCCAACTTTAGGAACTGTTAGACAAGAAATTTATCCGTCCGAGTACTTCACCTTGGGGTGCTCCAGTTTTGTTTTTGAAAAAGAAGGATGGGTCTTTGAGATTGTGTATAGACTATTGGGAACTGAACAAAGTGACTGTCAAGAATAAATACCCTCTGTCCCGAATAGATGACTTGTTTGATCAACTTCAGGGTGCCCGAGTGTTTTCCAAAATTGACCTCAGGTCCAGGTATCATCAGTTAAAGGTTAGAGCTGAGGACATAGAGAAAACTACATTCCGAACTAGATATGGACATTATGAATTTTTAGTAATGCCGTTTGGGATGACCAATGCACCTGCAGCTTTTATGGATCTTATGAATAGGCTGTTTAAATCATATGTAGATGATTTTATTGCTGTGTTTATTAATGACATTTTGATTTATTCTAAAGACAGGGAAGAACATGAGAACCATCTGAGAACCACCTTGCAGATTTTGAGAGAAAAGAAATTGTATGCTAAATTGTCCAAGTGTGAATTCTAGCTTGACAGTGTGGCATTTTTGGGACATGTAATCAACAAAGATTGAGTTTCTATTGACCCTCAGAAAATTGAAGCTGTTGTAGATTGGCCTAGACCAACAAATGTAACAGAAGTCCGAAGTTTTCTGGGACTTGCAAGTTACTACAGAAGGTTTGTGAAAGACTTTTCCAAGCTTGCCCTGCCATTAACTCAATTAACTCAGAAAAATGTGCCATTTGACTGGAATGAACAAAGAGAGGCAGTTTTCCAAGAATTGAAAACCAGGTTAGTGACTGCACCAATCTTAACTTTGCCTAATGGTACTGATGGGTTTCAAACGTACAGTGATGCTTCTTACAAAGGTCTGGGGTGTGTATTAATGCAAAACGGAAGGGTGATTGCCTATGCTTCTAGACAACTCCGACCACATGAAAAGAATTACTCAACGCATGATCTTGAGTTAGCAGCTGTGGTATTTGCTTTGAAAATTTGGCGTTACTACTTGTATGGGGTAACTTGTGAGGTATACACCGACCATAAGAGCTTGAAATACTTCTTCACCCAAAAGGAATTGAATATGAGACAGAGGCGATGGTTAGAGTTAATCAAGGATTATGATCTGCAAATCTTGTATCATCCAGGAAAGACTAATATCGTAGCAGATGCCTTGAGTCGAAAATCCAGTGCGAATCTGTCATGTTTGCTATCCAACCGAAAAGAATTGTTGACTGACCTAGAACAAGATGGGCTACTGACTGCTATTGTCGCTCAACCTACAATTCTTGACGAGATCAAACAGAAATAGTGCGAAAATGAATACTTGAAAAAGATCACGGAGGAAATTGATTCAAAGCCGAGGCCGGGATTTGTGTTTGAGAATGATGTGTTGAAATTTTAGAACCGTTTTTGTGTGTCCGATTGTTGTGATTTGAGGAAACGTGTTATGACCGAAGCTCACAGTAGTAAATTTGCTATGCATCCGGGGAACACGAAGATGTATCATAATTTGAAACAAAATTTTTGGTGGCCTGGAATGAAAAAGAGTATTGCAGATATTATGGCTAGATGTCTACATTGCCAACAGGTTAAAGCTGAACATCAACGACCTGCTAGTTTGCTACAACCACTCCTAATACCGGAATAGAAATGGGAGTACATTACCATGGACTTCATCGTGGGATTGCCTCGTTCTTCTCGAGGTATGGACTCTATCTGGGTTATCGTTGACCGTTTAACTAAGTCTGCCCATTTTTTGCCTGTCAAAACTATTTATAACGCTGATAAATTGGCAAATATCTATATGACTGAAATTGTGAGATTGCATGGAGTGCTAGTATCTATTGTGTCTGATAGGGACTCAAAGTTTGTATTGAGATTTTGGCAGAGTTTGCAACAGGCTTTGGGAACTGAATTGAGACTAAGCAGTGCCTATCACCCACAGACAGATAGCCAAACTAAACGAACGAACCAAACTTTGGAGGATATGCTCAGAATGTGTGTGTTAGACTTCCAAGGGAATTGGGAGACCTACTTACCATTAGCTGAATTTGTGTACAACAACAGTTACCATTCAAGCTTTGAAATGGCTCCTTACGAAGCTTTGTATGGAAGAAAGTGTCGTTCTCCGATATGTTGGGCTGAAGTAGGTGATAGACCTTTGTTGGGACCGGAGCTTGTCCAAGAAACAACCGAGAAAGTGAAACTGATCCAGCAACGCCTGAAAACTGCACAAAGTCGGCAGAAAAGCTACGCTGATGTCCGAAGAAGAGATAGGGAATATGAAGTTGGGGACCACGTGTTCATAAAGGTGACCCCGATGAAGGGTCAAACTCGGTTTGGTGTTAAGGGAAAATTGGTGCCAAGATTTGTTGGACCTTACGAAGTCCTCAAAAAGATCAACCCAGTATCGTATCGGGTAGCCTTACCTCCAGTGATGGAACATATGCATAACGTCTTTTATGTATCGATGCTACGGGAATATTTGAGGGATCCACTCCACGTCATCAAACCGACACATGTACTTTTGAAAGATGACTACACTTATGATGAAAGACCTATCCAGATTGTAAATCGCCGGATCAAAAAGTTGAGAAATAAAGAAATACCGTTGGTAAAAGTTGATTAACAAAACTACGGAGGAACCTATGCAACTTGGGAAACCGAGGAGGACATAATGAAGAGATATCCGGATTTGTTCCCATTGGATCCATTGTTGTTTCCGAATGAAGGTAATTCGAGTTTGGAGGACCAAACTCTTTTAAGGGGGGAAGACTGTAATAACCCGACCTCCGAATAATGCTAATTCATGATTAATTATGCTTAAAAGTAATTTAGAAGGAATCCGGAAGTAATTTGCATAAGTATTGCATTATCTTTGTGTTTCTATCTGTTTGCCATAAAATGATCTGTTTGTGTTGCGACTTTGAACTGCGAATTGAAAGCCTTATCGGCGCCCGATTCCGAAATTGATTAATGCTTTATGTTAGTTAGATTTTATGTGATTTTATAGTAGGTTTAATTTAAATTTGATTTGGAATGTTTAAATTAGATTAAATAACATTAAATCACATTAGTTTAAATTATTACATAAATGCCATTAGTGGGCCACTTAGGTGCCATTGCCTTGAACTCAATTATACACATTTTCATAATATTTCCTCAGCCATTTTTCCTTGTCAAAACCGACTAGAGAGAGAGAGTTAGGAGAAAATAGGATTCATCTAGAGATTTGGCTTGGAACCTTAGGAGATTTGAGGAGGCTTTGCAAATTTGAGCTCTTAGACTTGGAATTCAAGATTTAAGGTAGGAGATTTCCCTTTCAATTGTGCATTTAAAGATTAATTCTTGCATGGTTCATGGAAGATTAGAGTTTAAAGTCTAGAATTGGGTTAAAATGTTGAATTGGGTAATAATCCATGCATACATGCTCATATCATAACATTTTGAAGTGTTTTCATGAAAATTCTTGCATGCAAGACCATAGTCTAGTTATAGTCCATGAGTTCATCATGATTTTGAATTTAATCTTGCATTTGGTTACATTTTTGAAGCATTGAATTCAAATGAACACTTGCATGTTTTGTTCTTTAATATTTCTTGGAAGTTTGTTTGAATTGTGTTCAATTGACTCACCTTTGGGCCTTGATTATACAAATTGGTCTTTGAAACATCTTATACTATGAGTTTACTAGTGTTTTCCAGAAAATGGGCCCAAGAGGTTGAGTTTTGAGGTATTGAATGCTTGGTTTGAGCTTGGGACGCAAATCTAGAAATTCCAGAATTTGGCTTCCTCGCTCGAGCGAAGGATTCCACGCTCGAGCGACCATCGTTTGTTCAGAGCTTCGCTTAAGCGAAGGAATAGTGGCTTGAGCGTAAATTGCAAGCTCTCAGGTTTTTGGTGCACGCAGATGCACGCTCGAGCGACGAGACCTACGCTCAAGCGTAGGGTGTGTCTCACGCTCGAGCGAGCATCGAGTGGGCATCGAGCGTAAAAATTCAACAACCAGTACTTTTTCATTTTTACAAACCGCTCGAGCGAAGGAGTCTACGCTTGAGCGACCCCTCTGTTTTGACAAGCTCGCTCAAGCGACGGAAGCGACGCTTGAGCGAGACCCCTGTTTTTAACAAATTTTGAAAAATGCTTTCCAAGGCATCTTTGCATCCTCATTCCATCCTAGGCATTCCTAGGCCATGTTTAAGACCCTATAGTGAGGATTTAAGGTTAGAAACACATTAAGAACCAACGATGTAAGTTTTGTGTGATTAGAATGTGTGTTTCAAGTGTGTATCCGTTATGTGTTATATAGGTCATGTGCCGCGTGTCGTGTGATCAATCTGCTCCGTCTCTCTGTTTCAAGGCCAACTGTGAGTAATAATTTAGTAAAGTTATGTTCAACTGTATCTATTTTCTGTGTGATAAAACGAGATCTGTTTTCCGAAATGATATGTTTTGTACAATGAATGATTGTTCAATTTCTAACATGTATTCGTGACATCCTTAGCATCATGTGATATATGTTGGCTGTTACCCGGTATCGGAGGTTCCTTTATGGAACTTATTTCTGTCTGCACTCTGTTACTCGTACAAGAGGCCCTGTCACGGGGGCTCAGCTTCTGTTCTGTTACCCGGATCCGGAGGTTCCTTTATGGAACTGGTTACTCGTAACCTCACGTGTATGCGTTCTGTTCTGTTCTGTTCTGTTCTATTAATACTGATGGATGTATCACGTAAACTTAATCATGACTTATGATTTCTGTCTATATATATGATCTGGACAAATGATGAATTTGATACAACTCTGAATTGTGATTTCTGAATCAGTACGAACTCATTCATTGAAACCTTTTACTCTATTATTATTCACTGGGCTTTCGCTCACAGTTCATATTATGTATGTAGGTGAGATAGCACATGAACAGGGCCAGAGTTGACGGCTTTCTGTTATGTTTTTGTCAGCCAACTGTTGTGCCTTCCGAGGAGGTTCCGATCGAAGCCTAATGCCATGGCTGTTTGTTTTTGTTTTCATGCTAGTCTTTGTGTATACTCTGTAAGACAGGTCTTGGGATGTACACTTTGTAAATATTGTGTATCTGGACTAGCATGTTTATGTATATATATATATGTAAGTTTTGAAATGTTCTGTCCCATGTACGTTATCACAACTCATTGGACCTTGTCTGTTTTGTACTATTGCTTCCACAGCCCTTTATTATTTGCTAATATGTTCAGAGGCCTTTAGTAATCTACGGATTACTGGCTGGTTACGGTGCTAACCTACAGGGGCAGGTTTGGATCGTGATAGGGTTGATATTTGGTGAAAGGGGGATTTTGCCCTAATTTTGATTAAATCATTATTTTGCGTAAATAATTGGGATTAACATTGAAAACGTGAAATTGGAAGGTTGTGATTATAAATGGTGATATTGGATATGTATTATCTCACCTATGGAAGTTTTGAATTATCTATTTATTTTGATATTGAACAATTATTTAGAAATAATTGCATTGGGCTATCAGTGGAGGATAGCTATGATTGTTATAGAAATTACATGAGGATTAGGCGATTTAGGCCCTGTTTGTTAGAGATTATTTTCAGCTTTCAGCTTAATTTAAGCTGTTTTGATATGTTTGGTTTAGCTTATGCTTATAGCTTATAGCTTTGTGGAAGTCAGAAATCAGCTTATTCTTTAAGTGGGGCAGGAGATGCTTTGAGAATAAGCTGGAAATCAGCTTAAGCTGAAAGTTATAAGCTATAAGCTGTTTGGGCATAAGCTATAAGCAGTTTCCCACAGCTCTACCAAACAGGGCCTTAATGCTAATCCATTGTTGGTGTCATTGAATATGACCATGTTATAGATACATTGTATATGTATGTTTATTGGGAGGAGAAAGTGGATGTACTCCATATGTGATTATGTTTATAAATACATTGCATATGTATACTTGTTTGGGAGGAGAAAGGAGATGGACTCCATTAAAGCAAGTTGGCCGGAGTGCCCTTGGTGAAAGACTCGAAATTTTATATATAAATGGGTACCGATTCATTCGGACGAAACATCCGTAAAATAGCAGGTTTGAAGTGTTAATGTGAGTTTTGCATAATTGGAAAATCATTGAGTTGTAGTCTCATTTTGATTGCTAAAAGATAACGAATTTAACTCATGAATTGAGTAGCATATATGAATTGGAAATGAAATTAAAGGAAAATGAATAAGGTTGGTCTTAGTGGCATATGAATATGCAGGTCTTGTGGATGTTTCAAGATCGGTATTGTTTATGTACGTGGTATTTATACCTTTGCTAAACCTCATAAATTGTGTTAGATTATTTCTACTGGGCTGTTGGCTCACCCTATATGGGAATACAACTTTTAGGCACAGGTGAGATGCTTTCTCCAAAGCAATAGCATGGATGGAGTTTTGGGAAGCAAGAGCCTCTTAATTATGCCTTATATGTGCATGTTTGTTATTTGTAAAGCCAAGGGCTTAAGATGTAATGAGCGAGACTCAATTTGTGTAACCAAGCAATGACTTGGAAACATGTAAGCCTACATGGCATTTAACTGGTTGTTAAACAGTGAACTCTGATATATGAAAGTATGTTGTTTCTCATATTTATTCCGCATATGAGTTATCTTTATTGTATTATTTTGAGGGCGTGACAATTCATATTTGATTTTAATAATGATTTATTTTGGAATTAGAAATTAAGGGTCCAAATAGCTTAAGGACGTGAAATTAATAAGTTGAACCAATTTAATTTTAAATGCGGACCCATTTGGGAATTTAATTACTATTTGGTTCTGAGTAAAATCAAGATTTGATTAACTGCGTCGAAATCGGAGTTAATTAAGTTAATTATGTTATAAGGTTTGAGAAATTATAATTATTATGGATTAAATCTATTTATGAGGTATCCAATTTGAATATAAAATTTATTGACAAGGATTTTGGGTTTGATTTGAAATTGAAGGCCTGGGTGATTTACGAAACCAAAATTGATTATGATAATAAGTTCAATTTAATAATTGGAGCCTTTTGGTAGTTTGATTAAACATCTAATTTAGAATGATAAATTTAAATATAATTAATTGGGTTATAATGAAAGTCAAATTAGACTGAGTAAATTATGTGGGATTTTTAATTAGTTGTGATTAATTAAATTATGTACTAATCAAGTGTTAATTATAATTAGTTAAGACTAAGTGGGGTTTAATTAAGTCAATACATAAATTAGTAACTAATTAGTTAATTTTAGAGTCTTCTAATTTTGTTCTATTGGAACCTTATGTGCACATGTGAATAGTGTTGAATCAGGAAGTGGCTTTGTGTATGTGGTGCCAATTTCAAGTGAAGAAGTGGGCTTATTCTTTTTTCTTCTTCAGAATTGTTTTTGCTGTATACGGTTTAGAGAGGGAGAGAAGAACCGAGAGAGAGAGAGAGAGAGAAGTCAAACCACCATGCTGGAAAAAGCTTTGGAGAAATGGGTTTAAGAGATCTAAATGAAGATAAGAGAGGGAACTCAAGGAATTAAAAAGAAATTCAGCCATTGAAGGTTAAAGGTAAGGATTTCAACCTTGATTGTAGAATCCTTGTATTACACTTGAAATTAAAGATGAAATTGGACTAAAAAATCATGTAATTAATAGGAATTAGCAAGAAGATGAAGAAAATTGTAATTATGTTTAAGATTATGGAAATAAATTTGGAAATTAATTAGTTAGAGTTTGATTTTTGTTATTTTTCATAAATTGAAACTTGAGAGGGTACAGGTATCCCAATTCTTACTCTAAAATACACAGAACTTATTGTCTATTGTTTAATTGCTGACTTAAGCATCGGAGGGGTTTCCGGCATACACCCGCCGGTTAGCTCACATTTGTGTTTTCAGGTAGCAAAGTAACGTTATTTGGAGGAGTGCAAACTTGATCAACAAGAGTATACGAGAAGATTATTTCGCACTCGTACAATTGGCGCCATCTGTGGGAATTGCAATCACAAAGAACGAACCTCTTGATTAAGTTTTCTTTCAACTGATTTCAATGGCGCACAATGAAGACTTGCCACACTCTGCCATTGATGGGCAAACCCCGGAGGGGGGTGGAAGGCACGAAGGTTTACATTTTATCCCACCCATGGCAGAGTTAGATCCCCAGCGATGGAACTCGCGGACGGATACCCGTGAAAGATAGGTCTCCAGTCCTCATCGCTCCCAAAGCCCTGAAAGGCAGAGGTGAAGGTTGGATCCTTCAGTTCTAGAAGATCAGGTAAGGGAGCAAGACGAATTGATACGGAGAATGGCGGCAGACATGGATACTATGAAGTGCTAGATAAAGGGCAAAGGGGCGGTAAAAGAAAAGGTGGGCAAGAGCAGGGTGCACCCTCATCACTCAAAAGATCGTGACAGACAAGTCACACCATCACAAGCTGAAAGTAGAAGCCTCAGGTCAGGCGATACACAATCGAGGACTTCCAGGACTCGTTACTCTAGGTCTGAGAGAACGAGGACTGAAAGGTCTTATACAGAAGAAAGCAGCTATCGGCCCACACATTAGCACCAAATGACATCTAGGCACACGGAGTTGCCTAGGTCAGCGGACCTGCGAATAGTGCTTGAAGAAAGGGCTCAAAGGAGATAAGATACTCAGGCTCGCGACCCTTGTAGAATCTCCGCATTACAACGGTTGGCTCCTAGAACACATGGAGGTGTCGAGGTTGGAATGCCAAAGCCGCGTCTTGTCTATGAACCGGCAGATAAAGCGTTAGCAAGGTTGTAGAGCTCACCGTTCATTCCAGTGATAGAGAATGCACCATTATCCTTCGGCTTCCACCACCCTAAATTCACTATTTATGAAGGAAAGTCGGACCTCTACATGCACTTGAGCCACTTCTGCCAGGTTATGGTGGTATATCGGCGAAACGAGGCTCTAATATGTATCCTATTTCCTTCTATCCTTGGTGACCTGGGTCTAACATGGTTTGAAAGGTTGCCAGAAGGTAGCATAGCTTCATGGGCGCAACAAGCAAAGGCATTTATGACCAGATTCAGAACAAACACCAAGACGCCTGACCAGCTTCTCTCCATAGATATAGGCAAGAATGAAACATTGAGGTCTTACAATAACCGATATTGGGAGACTTTTAATGAGATTGGAGATTGCCCCACAAACCTAGCTATCGCACAGTACAAATGAGGTTTGCCGGTTGGTAATAAGCTGAGGGATTCAATGACAATGACGAAGCCCTTTACTATGGAAGCCCTGATGGAGAGAGTGCACCAACACATCCGGTAGAGGAAGATGAGGCGCGCACCAAGGCAGAGTCCAGCACAACAGCAATACCGAACAAAACACCCTCGGCAAAAGTTAACATAGTCGACAAGAAGGACTGACCACGCAAAAATCTTTGCCCAACTAGAGTTAAAGTGGGTTGACAAGTTTGACCAACTCTTTATAGGTTCCTTGCACAACTGGGAGGAAAAGGCGGTTGGCAGGTTTGACTAACAAAACTTTTTTAGATTCCTTACACAATTGGGGAGCAAAGGCGGTTGACATGTTTGACCAACAAGACTTTCTAGATTCCTTGCACAATTGGGGGGCAAAGACGGTTGGCAGGTTTGACTGACAAAATTTTTGAGACTCCTTGTACAACTGGGAGGTAAAGGCGGTTGGCAGGTTTAACTAACAAAACTTTTTTGAACTCTTTGACCGGGATGACAGTTACCTCGGCTAAAGCGGGTTTGCACGTTTGACCAACAAGTTTTTTGGATTCTTTAGCCAAGATGCGTATCTTGGCCAAAGAAGGTCGGCAAGATCAAGTAAGGCCAAGTTAATTAGTTTGGCTAGACATGTAGTGGGAATGATGCAAAACATTGAAAAAGAAGCACAGTAACCGCGCCAAGAGATAAAAAATTCTCATTAATTGAAAGATGATTGCAAAAGAGGGGGCATATAGCCCGGTTACACAGAAAGAACGACTCGCCATACGATTGCAAACTCAAAGAGTATATACGTTGAAGGCAAAAAGACGAGACTATTCAAATTTTTGGCATAACGGTTGTAATAGGAGAACGGGGCTAATAAGGGCATGCCACATGCTAGATTAATGGCAGGACGTGCTGAGCAACTGACAAGACTTATTGAAACCGAACAAGTTTTTTAGCTCGGCAGAGTCGGGCATTCTTAGCTCAGCTGGAGGAAAATAATCTCAATCATGCTATGCAGATGGAATTGAGAGGGTAATTTATGCATAAATTGGGTCGAGCTAAGTAAGTCCATTGGAATGGACCGAGATAGATATAGTCTTGGGCCGAGCCACGGACCGAGGTAATTATCTCGGTAGCCTTGGTCCTTGGTCGCATTGGTTCGGTCAAAGGTGGGCTATCAGTGGCCTGGTCAAGCGGCCGTAGACCGAGGTATCTGTGGGAATCAGACCGAGCTAAAAGATAGCTCGGTAGGAGGTCATTCCAAAGACTAGGTTGACTAAATTGACTTAATTAGCACTGAGCTGTGAAAGCACGGTTATGTAAAAGTTGCAACTATCTCACTTAGACAAGCAGTGAGTAAGGAGTTATCAGAATATGCATTATCCTTGGGAATGTAATTCCTAGGAGGACTCTGCTAAAAAGAGTAAAGTCCTACTAGGATTGTGCAAACCATCTCACTTGGTTGGTAGTGAGTAAGGTGTGTGATTCCTAGGAGGACTCTTATAAGGAGAGTTGGAATCCTACTAGAATTGGGCCATGCAGAATCTATAAAAGCTCATGACAGGACCTATATACAGGTATCTCAATTTTTACTCTGGAATACACATAGCTTTTGTGTCTATTGTCTATTTGCTGACTTAGGCATCGGAGAGGTTTCCGGCACACACCCGCCGGCTAGCTCATGTTTGTGTTTTCAGGTGGCAAAGTGACGATGTTTGGAGGAGTGCAAACTTGATTAACATGATTATACGAGAAGATTATTTATTTGCTCGTACGAAACTCATCCTTACATGCATGTTAGAATTTCAGGGTTTTAGATTTAATTCATGTGTAAAAGACTTATAAGTTTAAATTTGGGTTAGATATGAAGAAAATTAATAAAAATCTAAATTAGAGTAATTCAAGAATTAAATTATGATTTGCTTGGGAAAAATATAAAATCAGTAGTTTTGATCCTAATTTCATACATGCAAATATTTCTTTAAAAGAGTTTATAATTTTAATTTCGTGATTTAAGAGGAATTAGTAAAATGATGAAGAAATTGAATTGGATTCAAAATTATGGAAGGAAATTGGGTTCTAAACATGAAATGAGTTATATGCATATTTATGGTTATGGAAATAATTGTAAGAATTCTTCAAATTGAGCTTGGATTTGGAAACGTTAATATATATATGAGATGTATATTTGCATGCACCATGAGTTTTGAAAGGATTTGTGTCACGACCTGCTCCCCGTACCCAAGGGTTAAGCATCGTGATGGCCAGTAACCGAAGTTACCTACGGCCAAATCTTTAAACAATTACTAAATGCGAGTGGAAAAATATTTAAGTAAAGGTACTAAAATAATCATTGGAGCTTCTATTTAATTACATTGTCAGAGCTGGACTATGTCTACAAAGTACTTTGCGCCTACCTCATGCGCTGGTCCTGACATGCCACCTGAAAGTGGTAAACAACTATAAGCACATGGCAGAGCGAGAAATATTATACTAAGAGCATAAGGGCATAAAATTCACCATGGATAATTATGGGGCTAAACAGAGCTTGATATTAAAATACAGAATATATATCATACAGAAATCATTTGACATATAATACAGAAATTAAATAAATAACTATAACCACAGTACGGAACAAAACAGGGGTCACCAGAGTGACAATCAGAACAGGGGTCAATGGATCCATGACAAACAGAGGACCACAAAGTGGTCAAACAGGGGCCAATGATTATTTAAATCCCCCAAGACGTGAGACTCCCATGGTGGTACTTACAAAACATAATTATATATAAGGTCATAGCCAAATATTCTTTAAAAGTAGAACAAACATATCCATGGGTTTCACTTTAAACAAATAAGGTTTAGAAAATAATACACATAACTGAAACCTTAATAAAACATAACTTTTATTAATATACTAATAAAACATAACTTGTATAAAATAGATTTTGGTAAGTCAAAACATACGTAAAATACATTTTGGTAATTCAAGATATAATATAATTTACCTTAACTTTAATACTTCACCCTTTCTTTCTACCACTAAAGACCCTTTCAGCTTCTATTATTTTTTTCTCTCTTTTCTTCCTCTCTTTTCTCTCATTTCTTTCCTTTTCCTTTCTTTCCTTTTCCTTTCTTTCTTGCTCTCTGACTTTTCCTTTCTATTTTTTCCTTGTTTTTCTTCACCCAGCAAATCCTCTCTTTTATAGAGAGGGAGCCGTGGCCACAAAGCCAAGTTGCCACGTGTCACCCTCCCATTAATTCTCCATTAATTCCAACTTATCCAAACTTAACTTAATTATATATTTATACTTTGACTCCTAAATTTTTAATAATTATTTAATTTTAATAATATTACACATAATAATATATAATAAATTATATATTTTCTCTAACTGTGATTAAATAATATTAGTATAAATTCTATAGAATAATTAAAAATCTGGGTTGTTACAATCTTCCCTCCTTTTAAAATTTTGTCCTTGAAATTTGTCATATGTAAGCTATCCGCTGCGCACTCTGATAAATATATATTAGATGATTAATCTAATAGAAAATATTACTTTAAAAAAAATTTTACCAAAAATAATTCACTGTCTAGTTGTCAAAAATTTTTTTGGGCCAAAATAAGAAATAATGAGCGACTTTAAAAACCTTTCACTCGTTTTGTTACGATAAAAATAAATAAAAATAAGAACACAATGACAGAATTATCTGCAAGAATTGAAAATTTTGAGATGAACTTTTCATTAATGGGAAATAGTTTCAAAATTAGTATCTTTATAATTTGAACCCACTTTTAAAAACATCAAAATAATTTTTTTTTTTTGGAATACTAAACTGAAAATTATATGTATTTAATTATATTATAATTTTGGTGGGTGCTTGAGTCTGACATCTTTTGTTTATTTTTCTTCTTTTGCTATAACAAATATAAATTATATCTAATATCCTTCACAAATTATGCACAAAAAATATATATATATATAATCATATAAAATTATAATATAATTAAATCGACTACTAAATTATAATATTTAGGTACTAATTACCCGCTATCCTACTTCTTAAATGTGCTTTTGTCCTATGCTCCAATGATGATTTTTTTTTATTATTATTATTATAAACCATTGCTCTGATATCACTTGTCACGACACGCTCCCTGTACCCAAGGGTTAAGTATCGTGATGGCCAGTAACCGAAGTCACCTCCGGCCAAATCTTTAAACAATTACTAAATTCAAGCGAAAAAATATTTAAGTGAGGGTACTAAAATAATCATTGGAGCTTCTATTTAATTACATTATCAGAGCTGGATTATGTCTACAAAGTGCTTTGTGCCTACCTCACACGCTGGTCCTGACATGCTACCTGAAAGTGGTAAACAACTATAAACACATGGCAGAGTGAGAAATATTATAATAAGAACATAAGGGCATAAAATTCACCATGGATAATTATGGGGCAAAATAGAGCTTGATATTAAAATACAGAATATATATCATACAGAAATCATATAACATATGCTACATCAATTACGTAAATAACTATAACCACGGTATGAAACAGAATAAGGGTCACCGGAGTAACAACCAAAACAGGGGTCAATGGATCCATGACAAACAGGGAACCATAAAGTGGTCAAGCAAGGGCCAATAGTTATTTAAGTTCCCAAGGCGTGAGACTCCCGTAGTGGTACTTATAAAACATAATTGTATATAAGGTTATAGCCAAATATTCTTTAAAAGTAAAACAAACATATCCATGGGTTTCACTTTAAGCAAATAAAATTCAGAAAATAATCCACGTAATTGAAACCTTTATAAAACATAACTTTTATTAATATACTAATAAAACATAACTTGTATAAAATAGATTTTGGTAAGTCAAAATATACGTAAAATACATTTTGGTAATTCAAGATATAATATAATTCACCTTAACTTTAATACTTCACCCATTCTTTCCACCACTAAAGACCCTTTCAACTTCTATTATTTCTCCCTCTCTTTTCTGTCTCTTTTCTCTCCTTTCTCTCCTTTCTCTCCTTTTCCTTTCTTTCTTTCTCTCTGACTTTTCCTTTCTCTTCTTTCCTTGTTTTTCTTCACCTAGCAAATCCTCTCTTTTATAGAGAGGAAGCTGTGGCCACCAAACCAAGTTGCCACGTGTCACCCTCCCATTAATTCTCCATTAATTCCAACTTATCCAAACTTAACTTAATTATATATTTATATTTTGACCCCTAAATATTTAATAAATATTTTATTTTAATAATATTACACATAATAATATATAATAAATTATATATTTTCTATAACTGTGATTAAATAATATTAGTATAAATTCTACAGAATAATTAAAAATCTGGGTTGTTACAATTGGAACTATGCAAGTTTATTATACATTTGATTTTGAAGAAAAGTTTGGAAACCATGAGTTCATGAAAATATGAATTTTGATTTTGATTATTAACCCATTCATGTAATGTAATTTAAGAGTTTTATTTAATTTAAACAAATTTTGGAATATATATTAAATTAGTTAGTTTTATTTGAATTACATATATTCGATATTTGCTAGGAAATTGACAAGAAAATGAAAAATTGGAGCTAAGATCAAGTTTATGAAGTTAAATTAAAAATTAATTATTTTGGGTTTGATTTTGAATGTCTTATATGAATTTGAATCTTATTTCTACATGCATGTAACTTGAAAGAATTAAAGAATTAATTCATGAACATGGTTAAGGTTAATCAATATGGAAATAAATTATAATTTATATTTGAGAATCAAAAATTAGTTTGATTTTGATTTAAATTTCTTACATGTAAATATTTTGAAAGGGCTTTATAGTTTTAATTTATGTTTTATAAAATAAAGAAGAAGAATGTTGGAATTATTATATTCATGAAATTATTAGTTTTAATCTTAATGATCAAAGAGATTTTTGTATTAGAAATTGGAAAATTAGCCATGGATTCATCTTTATTAATAAAATTACATGTTTGAATTGGTTCATGCAAGAGTTTAAGTTTTGAAAATGTGTTTGGAAATTATTTGTTGAGGAATTTTGCTGACCGCTCGAGTGGAAAAGTCACCGCTCAAGCGAACATTAAGGCCAACCAGTATTTTTATAAAGCTTTGCAGACCGCTCGAGCGACCCAAGGTCAGCTCGAGCGAAGATCCTATTTTCAGCATATTTTGGAAAATTACATTTAGTTCATATTTTTATTCTTACCTCTTTCCAAAGCATTCTAGACATGATTTATGGCTCAATAAAGATTAATAAACTAATAATCAACATTAATTAGTTGATTAAAGAATAAGTCATTAACTTAGTAGTACTTGATTAAGAAACCAAATAAGGAATTGTTTTATTCAGAAAAGAATGATTCAATAATGAAAGAATATGTGAAATGAGAATCCGATTCATTTGAATAAGAAAGAATAAACATAGTAGAACTTCAGACTACTTAGACAGAAAAAGACAAGAAAAGTCAAGTTAACTAAGAAATTGATATTGTGTTTCTATGTGTATATGTTATGTGTTTGTGTAGGTCAAGCACTATCTTTTGCCTACTTTATTTGATTTGTCCAATCTATCTGATATGTTTCTGCAGCTATCTGTGAGTAATAACTCTGTAAAGTTATGTTTGCCTTTAATTATTTTCTGATGATATGAAATGATCAGTTTTCTGAAATGCTATGTTTTGAATGAATGAATAATTGTCCAAAATTCTGAAAGTTATTCGTGGCATCCTTAACTTCACATGATATACATCCCTTTATGGGTCATCAGGTCCCTTTATGGGTCATCTGAAACATCTTTGTGTACATGAATCATCGGAATGCCTTCAAGGCCGTCCCTTTAAGGGTCATCGGATTTGTTAGCGCCAATGGATGGGCCACGTACTATGATGTGAAATATATGAATTTTGAAAATGAATATGAACATGTACATGAATCTGTTTCTAATTTGAAATTTGAATATGCATAAGACTCTATTTCTGATAAGAATCTGTTTCTGATATAAACTCTGATTTCTGATTCTGTGATGGACATCATTCATTAAAACCCATTACTATGTTATTATTCACTGGGCTCTAACTCACCGTATTATTTATGTATGTAGGTGATCAGACATGTGACCAGGCCTAGAGCTTTTGCCTGGACTTTGTTTTGTCAGCCAACCTATGTGCCTCCCGTGGAGGTTCCGAATAAGTCAAGTAGTTATGGTTATGTGCATAAAGTTCAAGTTTTGTTTTCTTGTTTTTGTTTATTCTGTATTTAGGGCCAAGTCCCTTTCTGTCTAGTCTCTATATGTATACAATGATGTGTAAATGTATGTATATAAAGTTTAAAAATTTTCTGTCTCATATAAGTCTGCACAGCTCAATGGACGTTGTGTAATTGTTATTTGCTTCCGCAGCCCCTAATTATATGTTATTATGTTAAGAGGCCTTTGGTAATCCAAGGATTACTGGCCGGTTACGACACTAAACCTATAGGGGCGGGTTTAGGTCGTGACACTTGGTTTAGCAAAAAGCAAAATTATGTTGCTTTATCAATGGCGGAAGCTAAATATATAGCTTCCGGAAGTTGTTGTGCCCAAATACTTTGGATGAAACAACAATTGGAGGACTTTGATTTGCATTATGATCATATCCCTATTAAATGTGATAATACTAGTACCATCAATTTAAATAAAAATCCGGTTCAACACTCACGAACAAAACATATTGAAATTCGACATTATTTTTTAAGAGATCATATTCAAAAGGGGGATATTGTACTAGAATTTGTAAACACCGACAAGCAATTGGCGGATATTTTCACAAAACCCCTAAGCGTGGATCGCTTCAATTTTATTCATGGCGAGCTTAGAATGTCGATTTCTACTTAAAAAGTTTTGTTATGACTGTGAAACTTGAATTTTTGTTAAAATGATATATGTGTATTACTACATTGATATAAAAACATTTATATAAGTTGAATACTCTCAAATCCTTCATACATTTATTATCCTTAACAGTTTACTATTCCCAACTGTGTAAAAAAAATTTTTTTTTTTTGGGTTCTGCATCTTAAGGTAAAATTAACTTTGCATACATTGATTTTCTTTAAAACCTTCATGGTATTTTTTTTCATTACCCTTCCAGCAACATCGACGTCTCATTAAGTATAATTTATGCTGGTATTATTTTATTTTAATTTATTTTTTTCTTTTTTTATTGCTGTTAGGCTTAATATTTTTTATTTTTTATTTATTTATTTTTATTTTACTAATAGGTTTCATTTTCTTTATTATTTTTTTTTTCTTCTTTTCTTTTCATTATTTTTTATTTTTTTGTTGTTTTGCCATAAGGCTTAATTTTTATTTATTATTTTCTGCACTTTAATTTCATCTTCAAGTGATTACATTAAACATAAAAACAAACACAAATCACAATATACATATTTACATAAAATTAAAAAAAAAAATTCCCTTTATTTTTCCGGCCATTGGCCGACCTCACTTACTCGCCTCTTCCACCGCTCTCTTCTTCTTTTTATCACCTTGGGCGACCCTTGACGTCCCTGCCCCCGTACTTTCGTCGAGAATGAAAACTCCCCGTCGACTATCAAAAGCCAAGAACGACGTTGCTCCAAATCAGGCCATGGAGGTGGTCTTCCGTTTAAGCTCTTTATTTTCGGCCTTCAGTGCGCAAATCTCTGCTCGCGCATCCTTGTACATGCACTGGAGCAGAGAGAATTGGGCATTGACCTGGTGGAGCTTACTCATTCTGTTCTGCAGTCGATGAGCCAATTTTGTGACTGCAGTCACCGTCTCCATACAGGACGTCAGTGTGAAATGATTGGTTTAAAATATCTGATTGCGCTGCCATTATTTGCTTAATTGACATCATAGGAAGGTTGGGAAGAGTAGGCGCCGGGGCACTTGGCCTAGCAACGTTTGAGGGGTCATTTAGGTCCGGAAAGAGAGTGAGGGGACAGGGCGAGGCCATGTGGTCGACAAGAAAGATGTAATCGAAAGGAGGGTCGTTTTTGGCAGACTCTGCTCTACTCAGTCTCTTTGCTCTATCTCTCTCAAGATGACATAGAAATGGATGCAAGCGAATGAAGAAGAAGAAGAAGAAGTGAGTGATTAAGAAGAAGACGATGGAAGAGAAGAAGACAAGAGGGAGAGAGAGCCGAGGCAGTCGATTAACCCGTCTCGCTTTTGTCGGTCGGCTAATGCAAAAACGAGACCGCGTGTCCTACGCGATTTTCGACGGAAAAGAGAGAGGCGGGCGAATCATATATATATATATATATATCTGTTTTGATTATCTGTTTTTGATACCATTTATTACTATCATTTTCTTCCTCCTCCTCCCGATTCTGAGCCATGATTTCCTTTTGATAATGTCACAGGGGGAGAAAATTATGATGTTATGTATTATGATGTTATATATTATGATGTTATGTATTATGATATTATTTTCAAACTAATCTGATCTTATGTATTTATAGTTTGATATCTTAATCTTATATCATGTTGTTGATTAAAGCTTATTTATTACACATTTGCTAACCTATGTATTTAGAAATGAATTCAGGGAGTATGACTTGAGGGGGAGTCTTTTTTACTCCCAAATCAAATCAAAACATCATTGTGTGCCATCATCAAAAAGGGAGAGATTGTTAGACTTATTTATTTTGATGATTTATTTAATTATATTTTAATAGAATCCAAAATTTATTTTGATGATTTATTTAATTATGTTTTAATAGAATTCAAAATTTATTTTGATGATTTATTTAAATTATGTTTTAATTTATTTGAAAGAAAAAAATAGAATCAAAATTTATTTTGTCTCATTATTTCTCACCTAACTTTTATCCTAAATGTTGTTTGAATGTATTTAATATTTGCTTAAATTAGGAGTTCATTTCAACCTAAAAATAATGTCCAAACCAGAGGTTCAAACAGCCCAAAACAGAGGTTCAAACGGCCCAGCACAGCAGCATGCCAAAAGGTTCAAGTGGAAAATATTCAAATTAGTAATGATGGAGTGGAAGATATTCAAATTAGTGATGATAGAGTAGAAGATATTCAAATGAATACACAGCAGCATGCCAAAAGGTTCAAGTGGAAGATATTCAAATTAGCAATGATGGAGTGGAAGATATTCATATGAATACAACGGCAATAAGTTTCATTATATACCAAAGCCTCTTATGTAAACAAGCCACAAAAACCAGAAAATATTCTTTGGTCTATAATCAGTCACATCCATTCTCTGAAAAATCCTCTGAGAAGTGTTCTTCAATTTTTGTTTGCATCATCTTTCAGAAATTATACAGTGAGACATATAACTTTAAGCCCATCTTTTCTGTGTGAGGTTTACAGAAAAATCAGAGCTTCATTTTTATATCTATCTTTGAGAGATAATTCTTGTAACTTTCTGTAAAAGCAAAAACACATTCTTTTCAACCTTGTAAGAGTGTAGTACACTTAGTGTTCTTAACTTAGAAAGTCTGTGTAAAATCTGTGGAGGATTGCTCCATCTGTAAAAAGGTTGCTAGCACCCTGTGAAGTTAGAGTATACTGAAAAATCTCAAGTGAAGTTTGAGGAGTGGACGTAGGCCAAGTTGAAACCGAACCACTATAAATTTGTTTGGCTCTCTCTCCCTTATCTCTTTATTTTATTTAAATTGACATAGCTATATTTTACATTTTCACTGTGCTAAAATCATTAACTGACATAGTTGTTAGAACAGTTGTTTTAATTATTTTTATTTCATTAACTATATTTTTCTATTGTGCTAATCATAATTTTTATTAGGGTATTATTACTTTTATTTGTAAAAACCTAATTCACCCCCCTCTTATGTTGTCTTTTGGGTAACAAAAAGTATTTTATCTTTGGGTCAAAGACAGTTTTGGTCCTTAAAGTATGTGTTTTTTTTTTTTTTTTGTCATTTTAGTCTTTCAAGTTTTAATTTTATCATTTTGGTCTTTAAAGTTGTCAGTTTGAGTTAGGACACTCATATTTTCAACTTTGAGAACCAAAATGACAAAATTTAAAATTTGAGGGACTAAAGTGACAAGAAATGCATACTTAAGGGACTAAAAATTATCTTTTATCCATATTTTTGTTATCAATATAGACAAACGTTAGACCTAGGACTAAATTGACTCAAATTGAGAACTCTGAGGACTAAAATGACAAAATTGAAACTTAAGGGACTAAAATAGAAAATAATACATATTTTAGGGATTAAAATTGTCTTTTATCCTAACCAAAACAATATCATAAATAACATTATAATGTGTCATAACTAACAACACACTATGTCATAACGAACGATACAAATATCATAACCAAGGATACATATGATACATGCAAAAGCATTTCCCTATAAGCTATTCACAAAAAAAAAAAAAAAAAAAAGTCGTTCTCACACTCACACTCACACTCACATCACAAACCCAACAAAAGTATGCTAGGATATAAGAAAAGAAATGTATGAGATGAGGAAACGTCTCTATCTCATCCTTGAAGTGATAAAACCAACTCTAAAATTGAGAGCTTCTCTCTCTAAACTTTTCTCCTCTTAGGGTTTCAAAAGTGCAACAACCGTCACGGTGGGGGAGGGGACTCCGGCCCCCCTCCCCTCCTCCTACTCCTCTTTTCTTTTTCCTTTCCTTGCTTTGGTCCAATAACTTGGAAGTTTTGGCTTTCCATCATCTCCCTCCTTTGTGAGGTGTTTGTTTCCCATTGCCTCAACTTCAGCTGTGGCTTTTGTCGAATTCGCCCTCTCCTCTCCGTCCCGCCTCTATCCGGTGTCGTCCCTTATCAGTAGATTTGTCGCCCTTCATCGTCGGCATTGTTTTTTTTTAAATCATAAATTTTAAATCGATAATTGTTTTTTTTTAGTTCGCCGACATGGAGTCAATCGATAGTTTAGGATTATACTATCGGGGGGGGAGGGGGACAATTTTGGGGGGACTATTTATTGTTGGGATTAGGTGATAAAATGACCATTTTGACCCTCTACTATTTAATTATGTATTATATTTAGTAAAATTCAATAAAATTTAATTGTCTCAATTTAAAAATAAAATAATTTTATTTAACTTTTTATTGATGTTTTATTTATTTAATTTTTTAAAATAATTTTTTATAGATATTTTATTGATGTTTTATTTTAAAATTTTGCTTATATTTTATTTAATTTCATTATTTAAATGTTAATAGCTGTTTTATTTAATTTCATTGTTTAATTATTATCATTTTTAAAAACAAATTTATTTAAAATTTTAATTAAAAAAATAACATATATTTTTATAGATATTTTATTTATTTAATTTAAAAAAAATAAATTTATTTAATTGTGTAAAAAATAAAATAAAATAAATTTTTATTTAATCTAGCTAAAAATAATTAAAATATTAAAGATATGTTTAATACTGCTATTACTTAGTAAATAATTGAAAAATGGTAAAATAGTCTTTCGTTCATTTATTCTATCTAGTCCGTCCAACCAAACGTTGGATTCACGAAAAATAGTCATTTCCAGACATCTAATTCCATGAAAAAACAAACACAGGATACATATCTAATCCAACCAAATAGTCTAGGGAATTCACAATCTCAGGACTCAAGTCCAATAGATTCTAATTCCCCCTTATTCAGTCTGTCCAATCAAACACACTCTTTATGCTCTTAAACTATCGTTAAATTATTTATTTAGTTTTTAAATTATCGATTGTGTCTATTAGATTTCTAAAATATATAAATTAAAGTTTATTTAATTCCTAAACTACCTATTGAATCTATTAAGTTTCTAAAATATTTAATTTAAACTTATTTAGTCCATAAAAGGATTACAAAAATAAAATATAAGTTCACAAATATTATAAATTAGTAAAAAAGTCTATCTAGTTAAAATTTTATTTCAAAAAAACACTTAAATTTTTATTTTGTCTTTAAAAAGTGAGTGTCAATCCATATATTAAATTTCCTTTAAAAGGATAAGGGTAATTATTAATAGTATTTTCTTACTTATCTTGTACAATGAATACGTATTTGTCTTTATCTAGTATTATATATCAGATTTATTACTTAATTAATGTATTATTTTGTTCTATTATTATTTGTAGAGAAATGTTATTATTTAAATTGTCTAATTCTATTTCTTCAGTATATAATTTATTGGCAAGATTGAAAAAATTAGACTCTAATATTAATTTAAACACATAATGTAATAAAATATCTTTTAAAGATAAAATCTTAATTGGGGAAGGACTTTTACTAATTTATAATACGTATGTTCGTAAATCTTATTTTTGTAATCCTTTTAGATACTAAATAGGATTGAATTAAATATTTTAGAGACTCAATAGATTCAATCAATAGTTTACGGACTAAATAGACTTTGATTAATATATTTTATGGACTAAATAGATTCAAATCGATAGTTCAAATACTAAAAAGATATTAGCTTATTTTGAGAAGTAGGTTAAAAGTTTTTTTTTTTTTTTTTTTTTTTGAAAAAATGTGTTAAAAAATAAATAGATGGTTTGACTTAAAAAAGTCAAAAGTCAAAAAATTGTTTTAAACCTCTTTGTTAGAAGAGGCCAATTAGGGACGGAAAGGGTAATAAACCCCAAGAAGTATCTAGTAATTTTCTATGATATCAGGTTGAGAGTGGGAGAGAGCATACTAATTAATTTACTGGTAAAGTCTAATACATTAAAGAGAAAAAAAAAATTAGGGTTAATTATATTTGTTAATTTTATAGTTTTAGTTAAATTTTATTTTGATCTCTATAATTTTAAGTTAAATAATTTGGTCTCTATACTTAAAATCTAATTTTATTTTAGTCTTTCCATTCAAATTACAGGTTAAAGTTAACAATTTTTAGACATTTTCCAATCTCATGAGGTATACACATAAGAAAAATTAATAAAAATTTGGGCGGAATAACCGAATTGAAATTGGATTTAAAATATAGTTGAGTGGGAAAATAATGATCTGGTACCGTGCCGGACAGGTTTGGCCGGACAGAGTCATGCCGGGAAAGATCTGGGCCGAGCAGGTACTGCGTCAAGAAGGTGTTCGGTTAAGACACCGATTGAGTGAACCGAGCTGCGTGCTTAGGATGAATGAAAGCCCAGCAGATTGAAGAATCCGGTGCCCGGAAAGGCGTCAACGACCAAGTTGATCGGCTGCTCGGCAGGAAGCCCGACCGACCAAGCAGATGACCGGCGCCAGGAAGGGCGCAGTCGACCGAGCTAGGAGTTTGCTCGGCAGGAAGGCCGAGAAAGGTGGATGTGAGATATCCCGGGCACGGTCCAGCCGGGATGCTGCGTTGCCCGGTCCTCTCCGGTTTAGCCAGCGGCGCGCTTGGGCATGAAGCACAGCCCGGCTATGGACTAAGCAGCTCGGCTGCCGGGCTCCAACAGAGAAGGCTGGTAGTTGGGATTAGGTGATGTCCAGCATGGTGTGATCTGACAAAGGCATGGGGTATGTGCTGACAGATGGGATAGCAGAGCCACGTGTTGAGAGATCACTGGGAGTGGATATGAGGCACAGAGAGGTATATAAACAAGTCTGCGCCACCCCTTAGGGGGATGGACAATTTCTGTAAGTAAGACTTACACTCATACACTCTCCCTTCTCTCTACCTATCCTCAGGTGTGTGTTCTAATTTGACCGTCGGAGGGGTTTTCCGGCCACACACCGCCGGGTAGCTCACCGCCGTTGTGCTTTCAGGTGATCGGACAGCTGAGGAGCCTGGAAGAAAGGAAGTGCGGGTTGCCGGAATATTTCCTCCCCGTACAATTGGCGCCGTCTGTGGGAAGTTTGCAGATAAAACCTTGTCTTCTGGGTACATCTGATCGCCGTTCATGGCGCACAATGAGGAGTTTCCGTTGTCCGCCGTCGACAGAGCTACTCCGGAGTTTGTCCGGCAGAGAGAAGGACTCCCGACCATCCTTCCGATGGCGAACTTGGAAACAGCCACCGGAGGACAGGCGGGAGACGCGCGGGACAAGCGCGCAAGAAGTCATGGCCGTTCTCGGAGTCCAGACGGACACCGGCGGCGGAGAGAGTCACACTCCAGACGCTTGGAACACAAGCTGCGGGACCAAGATGCCGTCATCCGGCGAATGGCAGCAGAGATGGAGGAGCTCAAGCGGCGTCACAAAGGGAAGGGTGTAGCTGGAGTGGGTGACCACAGTGAGCGCACCCCATCCCGCCGATCAGCCCCCTCCCGCCGTTCAGCCAGCCAGAGTCAGAGGCACACTCCGACAATCTCTATCACCAGGAGCTTCAGAGATGGTGATTTCGACTTGCGCGCAGAGGAGTCCAGCGCGCAAGATAGTACCTACAGGCCCTCACGTCCGGAAACGACGTCGAGGTATTCCTATTCCGCCTGTACAGAGGATTTGCGGGCAGTTTTGAAGGAACGGGCCCGCCGGCGGGAAACTCATAGGGTGCCGGCGCTCCAGCGGTTATCCTACGGAGCCCACGGCAGCGAGGAGGTCGGAATGCCTCCACCACGCCAAGCGGCGCCACTCCTTCTAGATACAGATTTGGCCAGGTTGAGTGCCACTCCTTTTTCACTTGAGATAGAAGCCACGCCGCTTCCGGCGGGGTTCCACCAGCCAAAGTTTACCCTTTACGATGGAAAGACCGACCCGTACATGCATGTAAGTCATTTCCGACAGGTTATGGCCGGACACCGTCGGAATGATGCTCTTATGTGCCTTATCTTTCCGTCGAGTTTGGGCGAATTGGGATTGAAGTGGTTCGGAAGGCTACCGGAGGGAAGTATTGAAAGGTGGCAACAGCTGGCAGAAGCCTTCGTAACGCGCTTCACCACTAACACCAAAACTCCTAAGGAAGTTGATCACCTCATGAGTGTCAAGATGGAACCGAGCGACACACTCAAGGCGTACAACTCCAAGTATTGGGAGACTTTCAATGAGATACTGGACTGCCCGGTCAATCTAGCAATCGTACAGTATAAGCGTGGGCTCCCGGTCGGACATAGACTGCGAGACTCACTTACCATGCAACAACCTACGACCATGGGACAGCTTATGCAGCGCATCAATGAGCATATCCGGGTAGAGGATGATGCTTCGGCCTCAACCGAGAAGGCAGCCCCGGTCGTAACAGCTAAGAGGTCGGCAGGAAAAGTGCATGCAGTCGGGCAAGAGTCCGGCCGATCTAGTGACCGAGCAGAGGAGTCAGACCGCGGTTCAAACCGCAAGAACCGGGGTCGGGAGCGGCGTAATGACAGGAATGATTACCGCCGGGATGACTACCCCCGAGATGATGCGGCCGATGCAGACAGAAGGCTGAAAGCAAGGACAGGCATCACCACGGTCTTCAAAATCCCAATCTATCGCATACTTAGTGAAATTCGAGACGAGGAGTACGTCCGGTTTCCTGCTAAGTTAGGCGACGGGCAGAAAGGCTTCAATCCCAAGTACCGTTGTACCTTTCACCGGGAGCGTGGCCACCGAACGGAGGACTGTCTGCCTTTGAGGCAACACTTGGAAGAGCTAGTGGCAGCCGGGCATCTGGACCTCTACATTGATGGAGGAGTTAAGGCAAATCAGGTTCCAGTTGCTCCGCGCGGACCGGATGACCGGGATGCACCTCCGCAAGGGGTTGTGAATGTCATCCACGGCATAGTGGAACCGGCGCGTGTTTGCGAGCTTCGTGGTATGATTAAGAAGGCAGAACACATGAGGGAGGTTTTGTCAGTTCAGCCCGTGCTCAAGAGGGGGAAGACAGAAGTAAAGGATGTGATCAGCTTTTCCTCAAAAGATTTGGAGCGCATACAGACACCGCACAATGACGCCTTGGTGGTAACTCTCCGCGTCAATGATTTTGAAGTTAAAAGGATCTTGATCGATCAGGGAAGCTCGGTTGAGATCATGTACTACGACGCTTTCAAACAGCTCAAGCTCCGAGAAACGGATTTGGCCCCAGCAACTTCGCCATTGGTCGGTTTCAACTCACAACCGGAGTGGCCTTTGGGAAAAATTATCCTGCCGGTTAAAGCGGGATCAGTGGTCAAACAGGTTGAGTTCTGGGTGTTGCAGGTGCCATCTACTTACAATCTGATCCTTGGCAGGGGCTGGCTTCATGCTATGCAAGCCGTGGCATCAACCTTTCACCAAGTGATGAGATTCCCCTCGGCTATGGGGGCAGTTGAGGAGATTTGGGGCGATCAGGTTATGTCAAAACAGTGCTTTGTGGCGGTCAATGGAAGCCGGGCTGCCAAGGGATTTGTTCAAATGATTGAGGGACCGGAGGACCAGGTGGTGCTAGATGATGTGGGCACTAAGGCAGAAGACAAAGCCGTGGAAGGATTGGTGGAAGTGCGAATTGATACCGATCAGCCGGACAGGTTCTTCTTGCTCGGCTCCACCCTCACAGCACAAGAAAGGACCGAGATGGTGGAATTCCTTATGGCCAACATTGAAGTTTTTGCATGGTCACCTTATGACATGCCCGGCCTCGATCCAAATTTTATCTGCCATCATCTCAATGTCTTCCCCGGAGCCAAGCCGGTCATTCAGCGAACAAGGAGGTCAGCATTGCATCACGCCGAGGTGGTGGCGGAGGAAGTCAAGAATTTGCTTGAGGCACGAGCAATTCAAGAAGTGCACTATCCTCGGTGGATTTCAAATACAGTCGTTGTACCAAAGAAGAATGGGAAGTGGCGGGTTTGCGTTGATTACAAAACCGTCAACCGTGCTTGTCCGAAAGACAGCTTTCCTTTGCCTAGAATTGACCAGCTTGTGGATTTGACAGCTGGCCATGACAGGTTAAGTTTCTTGGACGCTTACCGGGGCTATCATCAGATTGCCATGCACGGTCCTGACCGAGAAATCACTTCATTTACTACACCAAGGGGACTCTTCTGCTACCGAGTTATGCCTTTTGGTTTAAAGAACGCCGGGGCAACTTTCCAGAGGATGGTGACCAAGATGTTTGCTCCTTTGCTGGGCCGGACAATGGAGGCTTACATTGATGACATGGTGGTGAAGAGCAGGCATCAAACAAATCATTTGACCGACCTGGCCGAGATGTTTGCCATCCTCAAGAAACATAAGTTACGCCTGAATGCATCTAAGTGTGCCTTCGGTGTGAGATCCGGGAAATTTTTGGGATTCTTAGTCACAAACCGAGGTATTGAGGCAGACCCTACACAAATCAGAGCCGTACAAGAGTTAAAGCGTCCTAGCTCGGTGAAAGACGTGCAGCATCTGGCCGGAATGGCCGCCGCGCTTAATCGATTTATAAGCCGGTCATCAGATCGCTGCCGTCCTTTCTTTTAGTCCTTGAAGTCCAAGTTCTCATGGGATGAAGAGTGCGACCGGGCGTTGGCCGAGCTCAAGGAATATCTGTCTTCAGCACCATTGTTGGTCACGCCGGTGCCTGGAGAAGAACTTTATCTTTATCTGGCCGTATCGCAGCATGCAGTCAGTGCGGTGCTTGTTCGGGCTGAAGGAATCAAGCACCTCCCCATCTTTTATGTCAGCAAGACCTTGCTACCGGCAGAGACTAGGTACCTGCCTCTTGAAAAACTTGCCTTGGCATTAATGATGGCTTCAAGAAAGTTGGCGCACTACTTTCATGCACATACTGTCGTCGTCTTGACCGAGTTCCCCCTCAAAGCTTTATTTGAACGGGCGGATTTTTCTGGCCGAGTTCTTAAGTGGGCGGTCGAGTTGGGGCAGTTTGATGTGAAGTATCAGCTGCGCATTGCCATCAAAGCCCAGACTTTGGCTGACTTTGTTGCCGAATTCTCACCTGGAACTCATCCGGTATGCCCGGTCGATATTACCGCGGCAGATGATGAGGTGCACGCCAGTTCATCAGAGACACTGCCACTCAGTGGGGTTCGCGGCACGGACTACACTTCTACAATGCCAACAACCGGTGACGCGATGCCAAAGTTGGGTGTTGTTATTCCACCAATTCTGCCCGGTACCGTATCACCAAGGGGGGAAGTCAGGGAACTACTCAGCACAGAGCCTGCGGCCGGCATAATACCGCAGCTTGGTGATTCGCCTACGGACTTAGGCGTGGCAGACCGACTTGCTGAGTCCGGTGCCGAATCACTAAGGGGGGCAGGAGTGGGACCAGTGAACGCAGAACTTGAAACCGGACAGCCGAGCAACCTTGATCATGGCGCCCCTCACCACTCACAGGATCCATCAGATTGCTGGAAGCTTTTTGTGGGGGAAATGTGGAAGCTTTTTGTTGACGGGGCGTCCAATCGTCACGGTGCAGGGCTAGGTATTGTTCTTATCTCCCCAGACGGCCTAACCATTGAACATTCTATCACCCTTGGCTTCCCAGCATCTAACAACGAAGCTGAGTATGAGGCCCTTCTTGCCGGGCTCAAGAGCGCAATCCAGATGCAAGCTGCCGAGCTAATGGTGTACAGTGACTCCCAACTTGTGGTTAACCAAGTTTCTGGGATCTACGAGGCAAAGGATGACCGCATGGCGAAATACCAAGCTCTGGTCAGGGAACGCATCAAGCAGTTTCAGGCAATCAGAGTCCAACAGATCGGCCGAGAAGAAAACAGCCGAGCTGATGAGCTGGCCGGCCTCGCATCCATGGTAGATAATACATCACCTAATCCCTTGTTAATTGATTTTCTTCCACGACCAAGCATTGAAGACACCGGGCAGACGGAAGTACTCTGCGCCGAGCTGGGTCCGTCATGGATGGATCCGATCATTTTGTTTCTCCGAGACCGGGTTCTACCAACCGAAAAGAAGGAAGCACACAAATGCCGGGTGAAATCAGAGCGGTTTTGGCTCTCTCCATCTGGCGCGTTGTATAAGAAGTCCTTCACTGGTCCTTACTTAAAGTGTGTGCACCCAAGCAGTGTGGATGCATTCCTGCACGAAATTCACGAAGGCATTTGTGGCAGTCACATTGGGGGCAGGTCCTTGGCCTACCGAGCTATTTCACAAGGCTATTGGTGGCCGTGCATGCAAGCTGACGCGCAAAATATGTCCGGAAATGTGAAAAATGCCAGAAATTCGCGCACCAGATCCACCAGCCGGCCAGATAACTTCTTCCACTCACCAGCCCTTGGCCTTTTGCGATGTGGGGACTAGATATAGTGGGACCCCTCCCAACTGCACCGGGCAACCGCAAGTTCTTTATCGCGGCAACGGACTACTTCACGAAATGGATTGAAGCTGAACCTTTGGCAACTATCAAAGAAAAAGACGTGAAGAGGTTTGTCTGGCAGAATGTGGTAACACGGTTTGGCGTCCCCAAAATCTTGATTTCTGACAACGGCACCCAATTTGACGGTCGCCTATTCAGAGGTTTTTGTGAAGATTTAAAGATTGAATTCTACAACTCCACTCCGGCTTACCCCCAGTCCAACGGTCAAGCCGAGGCGTCGAACAAAATTATATTAGATGGGTTAAAGAAAAGGTTGGAAAAGGCTAAGGGAAAGTGGGCCGAGGAACTTCCCAGCGTCCTTTGGGCATACCGGACCACCCCGCGGCGTTCTACCGGAGAAACTCCATTCGCTTTGGCTTATGGCATGGAGGCAGTCATTCCCTTGGAAGTCGGCATGCCCACCCTCAGAAGTGAAAGCTTTGAGCCTGCTCTCAACACCGAGGCTGTTGCCCTGGAATTAGATCTGGCTGAAGAGCGCCGGGAAAAAGCTCTCATCCATGTGGCAGCCTACCAGCAAGAACTCTCCAGGAAGTACAACAAGATGGTGCACCCCAGACCGTTCAAGGTGGGTGATTGGGTCCTGAGGAAAGTTATGGGAAATACCCCGGTGCCAGGAGAAAGCAAGCTAGGGGCAAATTGGGAAGGACCATACAAGATAACCGGTCTGGCGGGCAAGGGGGCATACCACCTGGAAGACTTGGATGGTAGAGCAATACCTCGGCCATGGAATGCGGCCAATCTCAAAGTGTACTATTTCTAGCTTTTGTTTTGTTTGCAAAGGAGCTTTTTGCATTACACTTCAGAATGTAATTCTTTTTGTCAATATACACAAGTGTTCTTTGCCTTCGCAATTTGATGTTTTGTTTAAATTAAGCATCCCCAACCGAGATGATTTTGTCCGGTTGGAAGAGTTGGTGTTTTGCCCAACTTCGGGTTCCTAACCGAGATGATTTAGTCCGGTTGGAAGAGTTGGTGTTTTGCCCAACTTCGGATTCCCAACCGAGATGATTTTGTCCGGTTGGAAGAGTTGGTGTTTTGCCCAACTTTGGATTCCCAACCGAGATGGATTAGTCCGGTTGGAAGAGTTGGTGTTTTGCCCAACTTTGGATTCCCAACCGAGATGGATTAGTCCGGTTGGAAGAGTTGGTGTTTTGCCCAACTTCGGATTCCCAACCGAGATGGATTTGTCCGGTTGGAAGAGTTGGTGTTTTGCCCAACTTTGGATTCCCAACCGAGATGGATTAGTCCGGTTGGAAGAGTTGGTGTTTTGCCCAACTTTGGATTCCCAACCGAGATGGATTAGTCCGGTTGGAAGAATTGGTGTTTTGCCCAACTTTGGATTCCCAACCGAGATGCATTAGTCCGGTTGGAAGAGTTGGTGTTTTGTATAAACTTTGGATTCCCCACCGGGATGTGGAGTCCGGTTGGATGCATTAATGTTTGTGCAAATTAGATATTTCTTGCCGAGATGAATTACCTCGGTTGGAGGTGTTATGATCTGGTCTCTCAACCGAGGTGATGTATCCCGGTTCAGTGAGTTGATGTTTTACTGAAGAAAGTTCAAGCAAACCGTGCAAACACTTCATAAAATTAGAGCTTTTTCATTAATAAGAAATAAGTACAAAGGTGGTGTACTTAGCCCGGCTACAAAATGTGGGAATTATCCTGGTTACATTGAAAACAAACAAAAAGCAAGTTCAAAAAGAAACTAAGCAAGGGGGGAGAGGTTGTCATAGTCATCTTCAATATTGACCGGTGGAGCCCTCTCTTGATCACCGGGCTCATTCTGAACATTCTGCTCCGGGCTGCTTCCTTCACCGGTGTCTGCAGCCGTCTCTCTAGCAAGCTCTTCGTCGGCCTCTGCTTGCAACGCAGTGAAGACGTCGTTGGCATAAGGCACGAGGTAGACCGGCAGAAAGGCTTTGGGGGTGGAGGCAAACACATCGGTATCAGGGCCCTGACCGAGCTTCGAGCAAGCTTCTTTCCAGCCGGCCTTGAAGTATATATCCTGGGTTGCAAAGACCTGCTTTTTGTAGTTATCCTCTGCTTCTTTGAAGCCGGCATTGTTGGCAGCCTCACAGTCTTTGTCCCTAGATTCCTTCAGTGCGTTTAGCTCGGCCTGAAGTTCTTCTCGCTTCTTCTCGGCCGCATCCAGTTGCCCGAGCAATCTGGTGTTCTCGGTGCTGGCTCTGTCAAATGATGCTTTTGCCCGGCCCAGCTCGGCTTGGAGGCTTTCGACTTGACTGGCAGTGTCAGAGGCCTTTTGTCGAAGCCGGTGAATGCGCTCCATTACCAGGTGCTGTTTCTGGATGGCCTGCAAGTAGCAAATATGATCAGTAAGGAAACCGGGCAAACACTTATGAAACTTTGGAAATAAATTAAGACAGTTACCCTGGTCATTGATTTCACGGATGATTTGACCGGCCGGGTGTCAGGAACGTGGTCACTTCCAACCACGTCGGTCGGCAGCAGGAGCGCCTTAGACAGGTCAAAGGCCAGCAAATGTTCATTGTCACCCTTAACCGAGGCATTGGCCGGGATGTCGGCTCCTCGGTGTTTCAACAGCGGGCGCCAGGCCGGTACGGCACTGGCTTGCACGGCAGGTTGCTCGGTTTCAAGCTCAGCCACCAGCTCGGCTGAGGGATCTGGCCGAGCTCTCTTTCCACCCCGGCGCTGCGCAGGTTCTCGGCGGGGTTGGCCGGTTGAAGGTGTGGCGAGGCTAAGCACTGCGCCGCTGGATTGACCGGGCGCGGATGAGGGAGTGCTGACGCCCGGTAGCTCGGCTGAAGTGGCAGTTAGCAAGTTTCGGATTCGACTCTGCTTGGCCATTTCCTGTTCCTCGGTCAACCGGATTAAGGGAATGTCAGGTAATGTTGGATCCGGAGGAGGAGTTGGCTCGCGCAGGAAGTCGGTTACTCTACCCCGGCGTGGAGCAGAGTATGTGTAGGTAGCTTTATAACCGAGCAGTTCGTCACAATCCCGGTGCCTGTATCGAAGAACGGTTCGGATTGACTCGGTGTTGGGGAACTGGTAGTTTGCTTGCAGTGCCTGGATTGCTGCAAAAGAAATAAAGAGAAAAAAGTGATTAAGTCCAGAGCAATCAGTAAAAAAGGATTGACCGAGCAAGAAAGCGCGGCTTACATGAAGAACCGAAGTTCTTGCTTATAGACCATCCCGGTACCTCGGCCGTTTCATAGTTGCCAGATACCCAGAAGAAGTCGTCGTCATGCAAGTCTTTATCTGGGGTGCCGGTCACTATTTTTTCCTTGCCCGGTCTTATTTTCAAGTAATAGGCAAGGCCGCCACCGGTGTGACCCATGGTGTATTGCCTTAAGATCTCGGCTAGGCCCAGTTGAGTACCAAGCCGGTTATTTAACTCGTGAACACCGTTTATAATCCGGTATGTATTTGTTGACACTTGGGTTGGTGCAAGCCCGGTGCGGCGAAGGAATTCTGTGATCAGGGGATTGAGTGGAAAGCGAAGGCCTCCCTCAACTATTGAAAGCACGGTGAAGGGGCACTGCTCGGCTCTTCCCCAAGGGGTTGTTTTCTCGGCTGCAAGTTCGAGGTGGACATCGGCCGGGATGCCGTACTCCTCCCTGAATGCGTCTAAGGCAGCCGGGGTGTCTACCATATAGCAATACTTCCCCATTTGAGGCAGACCTAGTGTAGCTCGGTTGTGGTTTGGCACTGAATGATTGTTCGGTCTTGAGAGCTTCAGAGTGGTTAATGGTCCACTTGGACTCTGCAGGAAAAGGATTGCAAGGGTAAGTGTGAGCGCGGTCTCACAAAACCAAGCTTGACTTTAGCTCGGTCCAGAGGCGTGCCAAACCACCCCGGTTTCTAAGGTTGCTAGAGAGCTCGGTCGCCCAAACGGACAGATACTAGCCCGGCTGGACGACCAAGTACTCCCACTATCTCGGTTTTTACTGTATTCACTACAAACATGTTATCTGCTCGGTTCTATAAGTTCTTTCGGATCAAATGGAGACCAAGAGCCCGGTCCGCCCCAGTTCTTCGTTGTTCTTCAGGAGAAATGAAGAACACCATGAACAATGGAAGGTTTGGGATATTTTTTGGTGCCTAAGTTCTAAAAGTTGTATTTTAAGACCCTAATGTGTGAAATGTGAAAGAAAATGGTGAGAAAATAGAAGAACTTACCAGGAGACGGCGATGAAGACTTCTTCAAGGCACAAACGCAGCAATGGCAGGAAAGGGAAGGGGCACAAGCTCTGGAGCGTCTGGAATGTTGGAATGGCAGTAGGAAGGGAAGAAGGTGAGGATGGCCTGTATATAGGGCGTTCAACCGCCAAAATTTTTGAATTTCGACAGACGGTTGGCCGCTCGAGGACGAACCAGGAGCTGCCACGTGCCCCCAGTTAATGACTTCGTCAGAATTGAAGGGACAGGGGCAGTTGATGCGTCAGCCGGGGAAAACGAGACGACATCGAGGTCAGATGTAGCATCGACCGGGCAAGTTTCAAAGCAAAACCGGGCAAGTTCGAAGACAGGGTCATCCAGCCTGGTTGCTAATTGATAAGCCGGGGACCAAGGAAATGTTACCCCGGTTGGAAAAGGTAATCCCTGTCACGCTAGAGCGGACGGAATTAAGGGGCAATTGAGTGGGAAAATAATGATCTGGTACCGTACCGGACAGGTTTGGCCGGACAGAGTCATGCCGGGAAAGATCTGGGCCGAGCAGGTACTACGTCAAGAAGGTGTTCGGTTAAGACACCGATTGAGTGAACCGAGCTGCGTGCTTAGGATGAATGAAAGCCCAGCAGATTGAAGAATCCGGTGCCCGGAAAGGCGTCAACGACCAAGTTGATCAGCTGCTCGGCAGGAAGCCCGACCGACCAAGCAGATGACCGGCGCCAGGAAGGGCGCAGTCGACCGAGCTAGGAGTTTGCTCGGCAGGAAGGCCGAGAAAGGTGGATGTGAGATATCCCGGGCACGGTCCAGCCGGGATGCTGCGTTGCCCGGTCCTCTCCGGTTTAGCCAGCGGCGCGCTTGGGCATGAAGCACAGCCCGGCTATGGACTGAGCAGCTCGGCTGCCGGGCTCCAACAGAGAAGGCTGGTAGTTGGGATTAGGTGATGTCCAGCATGGTGTGATCTGACAAAGGCATGGGGTATGTGCTGACAGATGGGATAGCAGAGCCACGTGTTGAGAGATCACTGGGAGTGGATATGAGGCACAGAGAGGTATATAAACAAGTCTGCGCCACCCCTTAGGGGGATGGACAATTTCTGTAAGTAAGACTTACACTCATACACTCTCCCTTCTCTCTACCTATCCTCAGGTGTGTGTTCTAATTTGACCGTCGGAGGGGTTTTCCGGCCACACACCGCCGGGTAGCTCACCGCCGTTGTGCTTTCAGGTGATCGGACAGCTGAGGAGCCTGGAAGAAAGGAAGTGCGGGTTGCCGGAATATTTCCTCCCCGTACAATAGTGTAGAGACCAAATTATTTAATTTAAAACTTTAGAAATTAAGTAAAATTTGAATCAAATTATAAAAATTAAAAATGTAATTATTTATGTATTATTATTATTATTTTTTAGGTAGATCATAAATAATTTATTTATTTAATATGGGGGTGTTGGTACAAATTCTATTTCATGTTTGGTGCAAACATCCCCCGTGTGTCAGATTCATACCTAAAAGATTTGACCCACAATTGTAGAATTCTTTTCTTGTGCTTTGAATGCTTTAATCTTATTGAAAAAGAGTTTAGTATTATATTAAATTAACTATATATTTTTTTAAAAATTTTAAGGAAAGTGAGTGCAATTTATCCTTGATGTTATTAATTACAATTACATTTCTTAAGGTTTACTTAAAGTACAGATTATTTTTTGTGGTTTGAAAAATGACAAATACTTTTTTGTAAGTATTTTTTATTTAACATAATTAACTAAAAAAATGAAATTCATAATTAGTCTCCTATACAATAATAAAATTATCTAAATTATTAATTGAAACATATTTCTAATATCATTAAAAATTGTTAATTAATTTGATGATTTATTAATAAAAATGAGTAATTTGTTATGAAATTAGAAATCTCAAAAGGTAGAATGCAATTTTCAAAACTACAGGGGGTGATTCGTATTTTAATCAAACCTCAGTGGGTGTATTTGTAATTTATCTTGTTATTTATTTGGGAGATGTTAGAATGTGCACCTTCAAAAAGGTGCATATGGTATGCCTTTCATAATTTTTTCACAAAATTTCATAACTTAAAATCCAAAATGTCATAACTTTTTCACAACAAAAGTCATAACTTTTTTTCACTGAAAAATGTCATAACAAAATCTCAAAATGTCATAACAAAAATCACAAAATATCATAACATTATCATTCCTAATTTTAAGGTGCACATCATAAATTCATTATTTATAACTTTACTACAAAATGTCATAGCATACGCATCATAAACAATTATAACGTTCATCATAAAAAATCATAACTTTTTTACAAGATGCACCATTTGAAAGAGTGCACATTGTAAATTTCTCCTATTTGTTATTAAAAAAATGGTGAATTACACTAACAGTCTATATAGTTTGGAATTTGTATCACTTTGGTCCATAACTTTCAATTGTGACACATTTGATCCTAAATTTTAAATTTTATTCCAAATAAGAATAATTGAAGATACCATTGGATTTTTTTAAGAGCAAAATTGTCAAATTGATAAAATATAAACTAATTTGACAAAAATAAATGTCAAAAAAATATTTTTGAATTTTTAAAAATTATTTCTACCTATTAAAGATAAAATATAAATCTTTTAGACATTAATTTATTTATTTATTTTACCAAATTAATTTTTATTATGCATTTGGATGATAATCATATAATAGATGGTTGTTTTTGTTTTCATTAAATTAGTTTTTATTTTTTCAAAAGTCAAATATGATGACAATTTTGATATCACTATTCAACCAATCCATTAAATCAAAAAATTTAAAACTAAAAACATTTCATATATTAAATATATTGATTACACATTAAAAACTTAACAATTACTCATTATATGATCATTATCCAAACATATAATAAAAATTAATTTGGTAAAATAAATAAATAAATAAATATCTAAAAGATTTATCAATTTTATATAATTTTATCTTTGGTAGATAGAAATAATTTTTAAAAATTTAAAAATAATTTTTTGACATTCATTTTTGTCAAATTAATTTTTATTTCATTAATTTGACAATTTTGCCTTTGAAATTAAATAATGGTATCTTCAATTGTCCTTATTTGAAATAAGATTTAAAATTTAAGGTCAAATGTATCATAATTGAAAAGTTAAAAATCAAAATGGCAGGAGTCCCAAATTATAGAGATAGGTAGTGTAATTGGCAATTAAAAAAATCAAAGATAAATTGCAAATATCTCTCTCATACAATTTTTCATAAAAATAGTTCATTTATTTACCAACTGAAAATTACATCTCACCCTAACATCATTTAAAAATAATCACATATAAAAATTATTTCCTTGAGTGATTGTTTAGGAAGTCGACATAATATTGGAAAATTATCTTGTCATATTGTGCTGTATTAGCAATTTTCATAAAGAAAAATAATCCGAACCCCTTCCCCCCCCCCCCCCCTACTCCCTCTCTCCCCTCCCCCCCTCTCTCCCCTACTCCCTCTCTCTCTCTCTAATTGACTAATTTCTTTTTTCTCCAATCACCAGCCACCACATGTGTGTGGGGTGGTGATTTAAGGGGTCTCAATCACTTTGCCAACTAAAAATTACATCTCACCTAACATTTATAGTCACATATAACAATTATTTCCTCGAGTGATTGTTAAGTCAGTCAACATAATACTAAAAAATTTTATATTGTGCTATATTAGCAAATAAAAAACTGCAACACATATTAAATAAGTCATTCTTTATGTAGTTCTTAACAAAGGTAAGTCAACACGTCTCATTTGTAAAAAAAAAAAATTGGTACATAATTAATTTAAAATACCTATATAAATAAGGAAAAACTACATCCCAATGAGATAAAAAAAAAAAATTACAAAAACATGGAAGGGTGTAACCCCACCACGTAATGACTTGCACCCCTCATATTTTTATAATTTTTTTTTTCTATGTCCCACTACACTATAATTCCCCCTATAAATAATGTCACATGATAATATTCCAGAACTATTAATAATTAGCCCATAATATTTGCTCACATCAACATAAGAAACATCAACTAATATGGCCCTTGTACTACTAAAATGGCTTCAATTTTCACTTCACCCTCCTTAAAGTTTCCAGTTTTTCTCTTCTCTTCGTCTTTTCACCGAAAGCCATTGCTGCTACCTTCATCTTCCCTCTTCTCTCATCATTCCATTTATTGTGAAACTTATTATATTTTATTCGAACTTTAAAAATGATCAATAAAATTCAATACAGCTGAAAAATGAAATTGAATACTCTAAAATGCTTTATAGTAATTAATAGTGCCATCTTGTAAAATCCACATTATTTATGTGATGCTATTAATTTGTAAGCAATTATGCTATAAATCCATAAAGTATACTCAAAATTTATCAAGAATTTTCAATAATGTGGTGCATATTCATTACACATCTAATCTATACAAAAATCTAAACCAATTTTTCTAGTTTCAAGGCTAAGACTCCGTTTGTTTTAATGTAAAATATTTTACACACACACAAAAAAAAAATTTCTTGTAAATTGATTTTACACCCAAAAAAAATTGTTTTTGTTTTTTGGCATTTGATTGACACTTAAAAAATAATAATTTATTGCCTAAAAAAGAATTTTTAATTCAGTAAAGTGTCATTTATGACTTTTTAATGAGTTAAAATATTTATTTAAAAAGGTTAAATGTGTTGAAAAGATAGTGAGTGAAAATTAACTTTCTAAAAATTAATTCACAAAATTTTTAAAGGTAAATCATTTTTAAGAAAAATGATGTAAAATATATATATATTTTTATTTTTTTTATTCAATCAAACAACGAAAAATAAGTAAAATATTTTTGATGTTAAAACAAACATATTAATGTCAAAATAAAAGAGAAATATTTATATCAATTTTATGTATTAATGTCAATGAAGTGTTGTGGGGTTGAGCCAAAAATGTCAGGGCAAGGAATCTCCATGCCATAGCCTCAATAAATAACTCTCTCACCAGACACCTCTCCAAACCCAATCATCCATGCATACGATACACGAGGCTGCATAACAATAAGGTCCAGCTTGTCTCAAGTGAAGATTAAAATTGGATCCGTTTAGTTTAGTCTATGGAGTCTTTTTTTGGATCTGTTTTGATAATTTGAACCGTTCAATGTGTAGAACTCGTCAAGTACTACATGCCTTTAAAAAGTCACGTTGATTGGATATCAATAGCTATGTGATCAAATCAGTTTTGTTCACATAGCTATTGATATTCGATCAATGTGATTTTTTACAGACATATAGTACTCAACGAATTTTACATATTGAACGGTTCGGATTATCAAAATGAAACCCGTAGTGAGCCCTCATGAACCCAACAGCATGATCCAGTCCGATCTTAGACTGGACCAAAGCCACTGCCTAACAATAATTATTGGCCTCCTGCAGAGTATATATGCCAATATAACCCGGATAATTTACTAATGAAAAAAAAAAATTAAATGTTTTTTTCAGGGCAGTTGAATAGTCCAGGTTGGGCGGCTGCATTCAAATTTTTGTCTTCATTTTGGACAAATTTAAAATAAATATGTTTTTAGGATCTCAGGGTTTTGTTTTTATTTGTTTTTTTTTTTTTTCAGTAAATTTGAGTATTTAAGTTGAATATTATCTAATTACTACCAATACATTAATTTCATAAGATTCAGCTTCCCTCCAGGTTCCAATTGAGCTATTTTGGACCGAATTTGTTAATTTAAACTGTTCAAGTTTTAACACCTTTTGAGTAGATTATCTATTAAAAAAAAAAAATTAAGTTGATTAGATATCGATAATTATATATATTTTTTGACATTTATCTTTAAAAAATTGACAATTTAATTTTTTTTTCATGAATAATCTAATTAAGTGACACTGAAAGCATCTCCAACGGTTACTTAGATTTTTCACCAAATCTGAGTCAAAAAGTGGTCATTTCCTTAATCTGATACTTCGCGCTCCAACGGTTCAGTATCAAATCCTTTTCATCAAATTTGTGCCGGGCAACCGGTTGGTTGACCGGCCGGTCAACCGGTAACGGCAAAATTTTTTTTTTTTTTTTTGATTTTTTTTTAACTTTTTGAACCTTTTGGTGGTTGACCGGTTAGGTAAAAAAAAATTTTTTTTTTTTTTGGGACCGGTTTGAACCTTTTTTTTGAACTTTTGGTGGGCGACTGGTTGGTCAATCGGCCGGTCGACCGGTTCGTCTCCTGGCAACGGTCATGTACAGTGTTTTGGTGAAACGCGGAGTCTGTCATCAATTTGGTGAAACTTTTGCTAAAATCTCATTTTGGTATGACTTTAGTGCAGTCGTTGGAGTATGAAAAAATAAATTTTTCATCAAAATTTAAATATGATACTGAATTTGGTTCACCTCTAAAGATGGTCTGATGAGTTCAAATCAAACAAATTGAGCCCAAAATAGGCACATAACGCACAAAACCAAAGGGAACCCACATCCAATTTAGTAAATGTCACCTCCTATGTCTATTACCAATATGTGACGCAGGAAAATTAAAATGTGTACATAATATTTCGGCCCATAAGAAACCAAAACGCATAATATTATATGTACTAATTAGTATATTGATTAATACATTGATTAATAATATGACATAAATTTAAGATATTTTTGAAACTTATAATATGTATAATAAGTGAAGTCAATAATAATATCATAACTAATTTTAATATACTAATTAGTGCATGTAACACTGAACTAAAACACATAATAAGTGGATTGTATTTAATTACGTTATTCCCCACATGATGCTCAGAAATAACTAAATAATTACCGGACACATTACCTAACATTTAAGGTAAGAGTCAATATGGTCTGAATTGATCTAGATTGAAATAAAACTAAAATCAATCCGTTATTTACTGTTTTTGAAAATTTGAAACCAATCTTATCCGTTTAAATCACGAAACCAATCCGAACAAATCTATTTAAACACGAATTAGATCAGTTTAGAATCATGGATTCACATAATTAAATAACAAAAATAAAAAATAAAAATAAAAATTATAAAACATTTTTATTTCATAAAAACATAAACATAGCATCATATTAATTCCACAATAGCAACATATCTTTTCATAATAGCGACATACTGTTCTAAAATTTAAACAATCATAAAAAAATTGATTTTACCATAAATATTTAGACCATTACAAATTAAAACTAAAAACTAACCAACAAAAGCAATAAAAGATGAGTGCGGATCGGTTGCGATCACGGAACCTCCAATCCGCCATCCGTCTGCCAAATTGGCGGATCGAAGAAAATCAATCCGCATCCGTCCGCCAATCCGGCAGATGTGAATTGAGCGGATTGGCAGATGAATGCGAATCCGTTTAGCGGTTTAAAATTTTATAAATTTTCAACATAATTCAACTTGTGCACTTCCTTAAAAAAAAATATATTACAGTCAATGATTTAAAAAAAGTATTACAATCATTGCATGCCTCATTCAAACAAAGAAAGTTTGAAACTTTAGAATATTACAATTACTGCATGCTTCATCCACATATTATAATCACAGCATACTTCATTCATATAAAGTATTACAATATGTGATTCTTAAAATATAAAAATAATTCAAACTACCAAAATCATGAACTGAGCAGTAGTAGAGATTTTATGTTTCTATATTGTTACATCTATATCTATTTTTGAAAACAAAAACCAACTAACATATATCATCTTTTTTATTTATTACTTTTAGAGTTAGATTTAAAAACTAAAAAATATAAATAAATAATACATTTATTTTTTCAATTCAAAAAATATATTCAAGTTGAAAACTCTTTTTCAACAGAATATTTAAACTCTTTCTCAATTGAAAAAACAAACCGAATATCTAAACAAATTGAAAACACAAAGTTGCACAAATTACTAGGGATGGTCGCGGTTTGGCGGTTCTGTTGCGACCAAATGAACTTCAAATCCGCCATCCGTCCAAAATTAGGCGGATTGAAAAAAAAATCAATCTACAACTGTTCGTTCGTCATCACGCATTCGTCCAAAATGTGATGGATCAATTTGGTTCGATTGGTTTTGACGGATCGGTATATCCGCTGCTCACCCCTAAAAGATATTATATGGATTTAAGTTTGGATTTAAGTTTGGATTTAAATTTTATATTGAATAAGAAAAAATACTATGTCGGGACGGCGTATAATATAAATATAGACTATTTATATACAGTATGTATCGGTTTCAATCCGAAACCAATCCGTGACCTATAAAACTTTTATTTTTCAATCCAGAACCAAACCATGAATTCAAAAAATCAATCCAAATCTATCAGATCGGATTACGAATTTTACAAATTCCTTACTCAGTTCTAATTTAAGGTAGTTTTTAGTTCTCCAGAATAATTGACCTTTCAATGGAGTGATTATTTTTTTTTTTTGATACAGATGAAAACAACACAAACAAAAAGAAAAACAGGACAACAAGCCTAGGCCCTCACAGAGCCAACTCCAAGCATATCCTCAATAACAAGTGTTGTAACAGCATCAGGAGGGTCTTCTAGCAATACCACATGATCTGTCTGTGCCACCCCAAGGTTAGCCAGCATATCAGCAGCTCGGTTACCTTCTCTCAGTGTGTGTCCAAGTGTACAGTTGCATCGTTTCAGCAGGAACTTGGTATCCTCAATGAGCGCTCGGAAAGGGGAGTTGTGACTCGAACCCGTTTGTATTAGTTCAATAGCTTGAGCCGCATCAGTTTCTATTGCCACATTCATTGTGCCTTTTTGGAAAATGATGGTCAGTCCGCGATAGATAGCCCATAATTCCGCTTCCACAGCGGAACAGTGGCCCAGATAGCCGTAGTACCCCCATACCCATTTACCAGTTTCATCCCGTAGGAGTCCTCCATAACCAGCTTGCCCAGGATCGCCCTTAGAGCAGCCATCAGTGTTAAGCTTCAGTGTACCTGCAATAGGAAGGCACCAATTAATAATTGTATGAACTGTTGAATTGGGATGTAAAGAAGAAAAGAAAGCCTCTTCAATTTCATGGGCATAAGTCCAAATGCTCTTGAGACTAGCTTGAATGGGTTGGCTGACATTTTCAAAAACCATGAGATTGCGAGCTTTCCAAATCTGCCACAGAGTGGCAGTGAAGACGCGGTACCACTGTGTATCAAGAAACACAGCTTTATGTTTCACATTAGATGCCACCCAATCTGCTAGAGGTAATCTGCAACCTTCCTCCCACCATCTAAAATCTTTAATTTCAGTCCATATAATTTTAGCACAGGGACATTCACGAAGGAGATGGCTTGTATCCTCACTGTAGAGACCACATCTGGGGCACACAACAGTGGATGACATATTCCTCCTAAACCTTAATTGATTGGTTAACAGTCTGTCATGTAGGATGAGCCATAGAAAGCATTTGAGCTTCTGAGGTAGATTAACCTTCCATAACCATTTCCAGGCCCTTCCATCAGTCTCTTGGTCAGCAATGATCCTATAAGCAGAAGCTGTGGAGAAAGTTCCAGCAGAGGTGCCAATCCAAGAGGGCGCATCAGTGTAAGTCACAAACCTGGGTCTATGGATCTTAATGATCTCTTGGAGATCTGGCTGGGTAACAGTATTAGCAATAAGCTCAGTATTCCAATTGCCTTCCTCATCAAGAAGTGAGCTCACCTTCTCTGTATCATTCACTTGTGTGGGAGAATAATTTTGAGCAAGAGGTTGCAAGCCACACCACCAGTCATGCCACAATGAAATGTGCTCCCCAGTTCCTACAATCCATTTCACCCCTTTTCTAAGAGTGCTCCTGTTACGGCAGATGCTTTTCCAAACATGAGAACCCCTCCTCTCCATAGGCCAGCTGTAAATGGTATGTTTTCTAAGGTATTTGGCCTGTAGCACTCTACACCAAAGCTTGTTTTGATCAGTAAGGATCTTCCAGCCCAACTTGGTCAATAGGGCAGCATTATTATCCCTAGCTTTTCTGAGCCCGAGGCCCCCTTCCTTCTTAGACCTACATACCTTATCCCAGCTAAGCAAATGGACTTTCTTATGGTTATCTGAGTCCCCCCAAAGAAAGTTCCTATTAATTCAATCAATTTCATCACAAAATCCTCTAGGAAGCTCCATGATTTGCATGTTGTAACTGGGGATGGCAGATGTAACAGATTGTATGAGGGTGGTTCTACCTGCAAGGGATAAATGTCTGGCCTTCCACCCTGAAAGTCTAGTTTTCAGTTTCACAAGAATATCATTAAATAAATTCTTATTAATTCTCTTATGAAGAAGCGGGGATCCCAGGTACTTACCCAAGTCCTGGGTGAGGGAGATGCCACATTGATAGCTCAAGGATCTAGCATAATTAGAAGAGACATTTTTGGAGACAAACATTTTTGATTTTGGGAGACTAAGTTTTTGGCCAGACATAGCACAAAAATCATTAAGCACCTCCATGATGGTGTTACAGTTACACTGATCAGCTTTGGCAAAGAGAATAAGGTCATCAGCAAAAAATAAGTGAGTTAGAGCAGGACTAGATCTAGATACTTTGATGCCCTTCCACTCCCCTACATCCACCTTCGCCCGGATCATATTGGAGAGTCTCTCCATACAGAGAACAAACAAGTAAGGAGAGAGCGGGTCTCCTTGCCTAAGACCCCTTTCATTATGAATGCTTTCAAGGATCTCCCCATGCCAAAGAATGGAAGATTGGGTATTAGAAACACAATTCATGATCAACTCAATCCAATTATCATTAAGATGGAATTCCTTAAGGGTATTCCTAATGAAATCCCAAGAAAGCCTGTCATAGGCCTTATCCAGGTCAATTTTGAAAACCATACCCCCTCCTTTCCCTTTCATGTGTCTAAGGGTGTGCAGAATCTCCTGGGTGATTATGATATTATCAGTGGTGTTTCTTCCCGGAATAAAACTGCTTTGATTAGGGCTAATAAGAGTATCAAGAAGTGGTCTAATACGCCCCACAATAATTTTAGTGATGATCTTATAGGGAACGTTGCAAAGGCTGATAGGTCTAAATTGTTGAATCTGTTCAGGGTTTTCCAGTTTGGGAATCAGAGCAATAAGAGTTTCATTAACTTCACTAGGGATCCTCTTATTATGAAAACAATTTCTAACAAAGTCACACACAGACTGGCCCACAATGTTCCAATATTTTTGATAAAACAGGGCTTGAATACCATCTCTACCTGGTGCTTTAAAAGCCCCAATACTTTTAACAGCACTCAGAACTTCAGCATTCGTGATGGGTTTCAAAATATTCTCATTCTCATCATGAGAAAAAAAGGTAAAATTAATATTACTCCACTGGTCAAGCTGTTGAACAGCCTCAAATTTGAAAAGGTTAGTGAAATAGGTAAGGATAATACTCTTAATACCCTCCTGATCATTAACCCAGTTCCCCTCATTATTCTTAAGGGCATTGATCTTGAGTTTTCTTCTTTTGGTGATAGTAGAAATATGGAAAAATTTGGTATTCCTATCACCTAGAAGAATATGATTGGACCTGGACTTTTGAAACCACAACATTTCCTCTTGCAGTAGAGTATCATTATAGGATTTAATGAGAGTTTTTTCAAGACTAAGGAGACTATGAGGGCACGAATTAGTCAAAGCTTTTTGAATGCCCTCAATCCGCGCAAGGAGAGTTCTTTTCCTTTTAAAGATGTTACCAAAAACCTCTTTATTCCACTTTTTAACTCGAAGAGTGAACTCAGAGGTAGAATTAAGCAGATTATTATTCATGTCAGACCAAGAAGAGGAAATAATACTAGAAAGGTCGGGATGAGACAGCCAAGCAGCCTCAAATCTAAAGGGACGATTGATGGGGTTAAGAGAGTGCATACCTTGGGTATAGACAACAAGGGGAGAATGATCAGAATAGGTTCTTGGCAGCACTTTAACAGTTGCTTCAGGGAACAAGGTGCGCCAGTCTTCGTTACATAGAGCCCTATCCAGCCTTTCCATAGTGTTAGCGAGCCCCTGTCTGTTGTTTGTCCAGGTCATTCGAGGGCCCGAGCTTCCTAAGTCCAGCAGATTACATTTATTAATTCTTTCAAGGAATTTTTGAGGCCTAGTCGAACTCTGGTTAGTTGAATAGCTCCTTCGTTCACTCTGGTTAGCGTAGTCATTGAAATCACCTGCCACCAACCAAGGTTTTTCCATACTGTCTGCCACTTCTTCCAGTTCAGTCCACAAATTGTCCCGCAACAGAGGATTGGGACTAGCATAGACAGCAGCAAGAACCCACTCCTCGTAGTCCTCCTTATGGATGGTAGCATGTATAACTTGGGGACCAACCGAGGAGGCTCGAACATTAACATGATTAGTGTCCCACAGTATCCAAATCCCACCAACTCTGCCTATGGGATCAACAATAGTAGAGGCTGTAAAACCCAGCCGATTAAAGAAGTTGCCCATTTTGCTGAAGACTACTTTAGTCTCCATGAGTATCAGAATCTCAGGTTTATGGGAACGAAGGATCTCAACAAGGTTACGCTTAAAAGTTTTATTGCCAGCACCGCGGCAATTCCAGATTAATAATTTGAGCAGATCCATGGAAGGAAAAGTAGAATGAGAATCAGTTACCCAATCCTTCAGGATACTACGTATCCGCCTGTGATCGGCCTCCGCTGTTCTCATGGAGGCTAGTTGGATCGAGTGAAAAGGCTTCATTGGGTTGTTCTCCCAACTTGGTTCGATTGTCAATCGTAGTTGCTCTATCCACCAGACGAAAGCGACGAGGTGAGTTGCTTCGGTCTCGGGTTCTAACAAAAGTCCCACTGCATTGGTCTGCTGCAGATGTTGTTGCACCTCTAGCATGGGTGGGGTTGATTGATCCTGCCTCTCCATCTTTCAATTCACCGGGGTCAGGTGGAATAGCTTCTTCCTGCTGATGATCTTCAAGAGTAGTATCAGGCGAAGAACTGAGTAATGGTAATGCCACCTGAGTTGGCGTAGGAGTACCTTCTACCATGGTTAGGTCTACTTGCCGTATAGGATAGTTGTCAGTACAACCAATGTCAGTTTGACTCAAATGGGTCTGGTGTTCCATAGGGTGGCTGGAGGTTTCTGGGTGGTGACAGACTATCAGATCTGGCATCATATCACTGTGTTGATAGGTGGGGCACTCTTCCATTGGAATTGAACTAGGTGAAGGCTGTAGTTGGGGTTCTAGTTGCATGGAGTTGGATTGGGGCAGGCCAATTTTGGATTTACCTTTGGGGTCCGGTGTTGAGTGAGTTTCCGTTTGGGTGGGTGGAATTACAGCTTGGGCTTTCTCAGCCCTTGCTCTTGTTGTTTTCTTTCCTCGGCCTTGTTCTCCTGGTCCACTTTGGTTAGTCTCAAGATATTTGAATCTATTATTATATTGCGTTGGACCAAATCCATCTTGCCCTCTTCTATTCTGGGTCAACTTACGACCCCTTTTTGTCACTAACATCCAAGGCCCAAAATTGGCTTCCTCCTCCTGATGCAGCTGCAGGTGACCGTTGGTTGCAGGCAGATTTGTGATTGGACCACTATCTCCGGAGCTGGCTGGACCTTGCCCTGCCGGCGATGGTTGGGTGGCCTCCTTGAATCGACATGCCTCCTTTCGATGGTCAATCCTGCCACACAAAAAACAAAATGAGTGCAAAGATTCATATTCAATGTTATAATATTTACCTTCTAAAATGAACTTGGGTTTGAGTGGTTTAGTGAGATCCATTTCTATGCAAATTCTGGCGAATTTCCCCCTGGTGGCCATAACAGTGGTCCAGTCAATTTTGAGGGGTTTACCCAGAGCTTTGGCAATTGCAAAGAGAACTTTATCTTGGTAATACTCGATCGGAAGCTCTGGAAACCGAACCCAGATAGCAGTTTTGGTTTCGAGGGCTTCCGATGGCTTGAAATTTGGCTCCCAGCGTCTCACAGTTAGATAGTGGTCCATGATGACCCAGGGACCCCCTGTATAGACTTTGGAGTAATCCTCCTTCTCTGAAAATTTAAAAAGAAAATAATTGTTGCCCAGATCAATTGCAGTGAAATCTCCTTGGAGCCCCCAAACATTCCGCACTCTAGTACAGAGCATTTTATACCCTATGCTCTTGCCCAGAAGCTTAACAATAAGAGAGCTCTCCCATGGTTTTCGAATTTTTTCCAGCAATCGTTTCGGCAATGAGATTTTGGGGAAACCCAAATGTTCTGAGTGGCTGGCCTCAGTTATGGAGATAGACCTCTGGTCACCACTCGGTTCATCCTCCTCATCAGACGAAAGGATCTCAACTTATCAAGTACCACAGTAGCATATCCGAGTTAGTAAGTGGGTATACTTTCTATGTTATTCATGGCGGTTCGAATTGGAGTGATTATTAAATGAGTACGACGGAATGATTCATTCCTGTGAATCAAACATTATATAAAATACCCAGATTAATCACCATAGCATTATTGCGTTTAAAACATATTTAAAACCCAAAAAATAAAAAATAAAATAAAAACCCGATAGGCATTAGACAGTAGTAGCTGTCCTCCAAAACACCTCCTCCCTTTCCATACTGTATTTTTGGTTTCAACCAAACAAATACCAGAAGAAGAATAGAGACATAAACTGACAAAAACTAGATTCCATCCAGGGTATAAAATAAAAATAAAAAAGAAAAGGAAAAAGCGTAGACCTCAAGATGACAAACTCAGTCTCAGTCATAGTTTATATTTCAGTTTAACTTTACAGGCACATTCTTGTATCCAGTAAATTCAAAGTTTATTTCTCTTAGGTAAATATTATGACCAAAAAAACAAAAACGGGATATAGAAATGTGAGCAGTAGCCAAATGTCAAACAGCTCAATATAGTTTCCGTAGGTTTCTCAGGTAAGAGTGCGTTGGCTCTTGCTTCTGGTGCTGGTGATGCTTCTGATATAAGTTCGCATCTGAAATCACCAAAAATCAGCTTTGAGCATTTGTGAGAATCAGAATGAAAATGTAACTAACAGAACAAATTCTTAAGGCCCAGAATTCGGTATTTGATTCCTGCTGCCAGTATCAAACGAGTCAAATCAATCTCATTACAAGTAATCAATCATTGGTCAGTGGTTGGCTCCGGAGGCCCTCTTGCTATTGGCACCCCACCACCAAAATTTGTTTGAGGCTTTGCATAGTCCACAAAAACAACGCGTCCATTCAGTGTCTGCCAGCAACCAAAACCCATTACTGCTCAGGTTAGATGACTAAAGCTATGAAGGAGAAAAAAATAAATTCACAAACCTTTCCATCCATTTCTTCTTTGGCTTTCTCAGCTTCATCTTGCAATGCGAAGGTCACAAAACCAAAGCCTTTTGATCTGTCTGATACTCTATCCATTACAATTTTAGCTGTCAAAAGGAACAATGTCGGGCTTCATTATATTTCACAAGCTTAAGAAGGCGGTTTACTCTTATTGCATGACTTACTATCCGGAACGAACCTTCCATAACTTGGCCATATTGGGAAAATGCTTCTAATAATCCCTTATCTGTAGTGTAAAATGATAGTCCTGCACACAGTGATTAAAAAATTTAAAAAGTGATGAGGAAGGTTCCAAAAAGGAATTTATATTGTATCCAAAGACAACAAAAAGATGCACATGTATTTTGAGTATTCGTAAACAAGATTTGGTTTAGACAGGGTAGACATGTCGATGAATTGCACAAGGATATATATATCAGATTGTTGATCTTTCAAAGAAGACAAATGACATGAACGACTCCAAGTGAGTCCATTTAAAATATTAGAATAGTAAAATTATGCAATCTTGAAAAGATGCCAATGAACTTATTTCCCCCGGTTAAGTTAACTTTCCCATGGAGCACAGGCCGATGTGGTTGCTGATGTCCAGCCCCCAAAACCACACTGATTGGGTAAATTCTAACATTTTCCAACCCAATAGTAGGCAAAAATGGAACCAAAGAAACCCATATTAGGCCAGCCTACCAAAGAGGAGGGTTCTTGGTTTTGTTACATACCGATGCATACATAACGCATTAGATATTTGATTTTATTTCTAATTTATTCAGGGCAAATGACAATGGGAAAATTGATTTTAAATCAATCGCACTTGTAAAAACATTTATTATTTATCAAATTTTCAATTAAAATATAAAATAAATGTAGGTAGAAGGGCTAAAAAAGCAGGCTTACTTTACATCTTGTATGAAAACAATGTTTTGGCGAAAAAGTAATGAAGACATAAAACTGTCGGAAGTTGGGTTTCATTTTGGGAACTCTTGGTATCAAGTTTCAGTCCAAGTCTTATTGTTTTCTTTATTTCATCATGAAGCCAACTTTATACATGGATTTCGAAATTTTGGTAATTTCTATTTTCTGCTAATTAAAATAGTAGTTTGGTAAGTTTCATATGTACTATAATCATCTTTTTTGCCAAGTTCAGGTATTGGACATTTTTATGTATAGACTCCATCACATTTATTTGCAATTTTACAAGTCAAAGTTATTAAGCTTCCATATATGGAGTCCAAATCTTATTATTATTATTTTTTTTTTCTCTTCTAAAACTCTAAATCCCTTCAAATAAAGAGGATGTAGAATTTTATATGCAAGCATCTAACTCTTTATCATTTACTGAAAACAAGTATGCGATCCAATGCCCATGTGGAATGGAGGCAGCACTTAGGTGCTTGCAAGGCAGAGGTTGGGGGTTCAACTCCTCCCAGGAACTAATCTAACTAACAACTGACCTTTGCTGATCCAAAAAAAAAACAGAGAAGTAAAGTGTGTGCCGTACCAAATGCGCCTCACCTCAAGCCGTTTAAGGCACACTGCTGCACCTGGAGCCTAAGTGCACCTTTTAAAACACTGGGTGGGTTGTCCTTAGCTTTTGATTAAAGATTATAGAAAATAATTGAGCCAAATGCCGTGGTTTTCTCTCGAACCTTTAGGGCTTTACCCCCTAACTGGGGGGATTTTATTCTCTCTCTTTGCATTAGGAACACTCTCCCATTGGTAGTGACCCAACTTCGATGTATGGCAGAAAAAAGGGTAGGTTTAGAGGTTTGCTTTAATTGGATTTTGGAGATTAAACGTAAATAAAACTGTAGTGTTTCTTGGGGTTTAGGAAGTAAGAAACCAAGAGTTTAGGAGATGATTGGGAGCTGTTCAGGGCACTGTAAACAGTACCCCAAGAATAGTAATCTTGCTGGTTTTTGGCTTTAAATGTGTTAGTTTTGTATAATTGGATGAATCATGAATATTTGATTTACGGGAGTTCAAGGGTAAGGAAATGTTATTCAAATCTGGTTCTAGGCTCTTCAATGTTTAAAAAGTAGAAAAATTAAGCCAAAGAAGTTGTTCAAGGAATAAGGAGGCGGCCATGGAAAACAGTGCATAGCATAGAGATGACAATTGGAGTGTGTGGGACATTGTGTGCAGAGACATGCAAGATTGGGAGGAGGATGGGTTGATGGCCTTATATTTGATTATTTTGAATATAGAAGCATCTTTAATTTAACTATTTGACATGATTTTGATTTTGATTATTATGCTTATATCTATGTTGGGTTCATGATTAGTACGAGTTCATTTTGATGATTGAAACATATAAGAAAGAGAAGGCTGTCACATTTTATGGTAAACAATTTCATGAAGCAAGTGACAGATTTAGAGTGGAGTTAAAATATTGGTAAAATATTGAAATATTAATTATTTTTCATGTGAACCAAACAAAAGAAAACATTTTCAGGTCCAACCAAACACAGGAAAGCAAGTCAACTTCCCAGAAAATATTTTCTGCAGAAAACATTTTCCCCTTAAACAAATGGAAATATTGCAAAAAACACAAAACTCAACTCTATGGAAATTGCTGTTGCAATTTGTCGCTACTGTTTCACGCGAAAGTCGTTTAATTCCTCAACTAGCAACAATTGACACGTAATAGAAGAAAACAATAGCTAGAAAGCAAAGTAGTACAACCCATAACTATTTTGATCTTCCTAAAAGGAAATAAATTCTGGTAAAACCATTAAAGTTGGTTTCTTTTTTTCTTTTTCTTATTTTTAGTACATGATTCAAGAAAATGGATATAATCCAGTAAGTGATAAAACACACTGTTTTGGGGATAAATTCACATTAATAATCATAATAGGTGTAATCAAACCTAGTTCATCCACTATATTTTACTGGAAAAAAAATCAACATTAATAACCATAATTTTACACAACTCAATCAAATTGGTCAGTCCAGATTAAGATGTACACAATGAAGTTGAGGAAATCACCATACAAATTAATCAGTAGCTACAGAAACAAGATAAATAGAAGATTCAATCGAAAAGGAGATTGGGAGAATTTACCTCCAACGAAAAGCTTGGAAGCTATGCCTCTGCGAGAAATGAAGAGCGAGAGAGGAGGTAGAAGAGAACTAGGGTTTGATTGCGAATGTGAGACTTGGCCCAAAATGACCTTAGGGATTCTTCTCAGAGCCGCCATGAGAGAGAGAGAGAGAGAGAGAGAGAGCTTACAGAGTTGGGGGAGTATGCCAACTAGATGTGAATTTTGTTGTTGTTTATTTTTTTTTTTTTTTGGGGCAAATTACATATACCCCTCGAGATTTGGCTAAATTTTAAATATCCTCATGAAATTTGAGAAATTACAAATTTTCCCCTAAATGCTATATTTGTATAACAAATTAGCGGATAATTTGTTATGAAATTTAAACCTCAGAGAGTAAATTGTTATGAAAATACAAACTTTAGGGGCGGGATGTAATTTCTGAAAACTCAGGGATATCTGTAATTTAGTCAACCCTCAAGAGAGGTACATGTAATTTGTCATTTTTTTTTTTTTTTTGTTCAATTTATTTATTTTTTAAGATTGGAATTAATTTTTCTATTTAAATCTGAACTTTTATAATTACAGCAGTTAGATGAAAACTATATCAAAGTCGATAGAATTTTGTGTTTTTAAAAATAAAAATTCAAACAATTCATTATTTTCATTAGATGGTAATTGAATTTTTTATTAATTGGAGTTGGGGGAGAAATTGGTGAAATAATTTTTGCTAACACAGCATTACAATTTTATAATAGAAGAAGTATTTGTCAATTCATGCTTGGTAAGGTTTTTTTTTTTTTGTTTTAAAGAAAATAAAGAAAATTTGTTTAGTGAATTGTATTTGAAAATAATTTTTTTTAAATATTTTTAAAAAAAAAAAAAAAAAAAAAACCAACAACAACCAACTTAAAAACATCCATGTTTATGCATTGATTTTTTAAATTTTGTTTTTAGATGGTATCCATTAAAATGTGATTGTCAAAGTATTTTGCAATTAAATGGTCACCCTCTTTAACTTGCTAAGAACATCTCTAAGAATAATACTACATACATTAATTAGTATACTATTTAATGTATCAATTAATGATATAACATAATTTAAAATATTTTTGATATTTGTAATTTATATAATAAGCGGGATTAATAATAATGTCATAACTAATGTTAGTACACTAATTAATGCATGTAGTACCACCGTATCTCCAAATTAGTGATTCAATAACTAAATAACATGCTACTCTTATGTTTTGTTTTGAGAAGTTGGTAAAAAGTTGACTTTTAGTTTTTTACCAAGCTTTTTGGCTTTTTTGGAAGTGATTTAGGAAGTTGATAAAAAGTTGACTTTTTACTTTTTAGTTTAATATTTATTTATGGTGTCAAATTAAATTAAAATGACCAAAATACCCTTACCCAACATAAAATTTTTATTTTTTAATTTTTTTTTCATAGGCCCTAATTTGTAATTTTAAAACTGCATTTTTGGCACTTCTCAAAAGGATTTTGTTGCGTTTTTGGTAGCAACGTTTTTGGACATTTTGTCCAAAAATGTGACTTTTTACTATGTTTCCAAAATGGCACTGTGTCAAAATGTTATATTTTTTAACAATGTTGCTCAATGACGTAAATATTATTTATTTTATTTTTCTCACAAAATTCGGAATAAAAATGCTATATGTTGATCCCACAATGAGAGATGTAAAACAAAAGGGCATTTTAAATTTTAGCAATAATTAAACCTTGTGTCAAATTTAACACGAAGTTTAACAATGTTAAAATACAGCATAAAGTTTAGCCAATCATTAAAGAGCTCAGAATTGAACTTCATACTACATTTCTGACCATAACAAGCCTTTCACCAGACCATTGGAGAACCTCTGACATTATGCATTTCCCTAACCATCTCAAACACTACCCCTTGTATCACACACACAAGTATAGCTATTTAGGCCTAGTTTGGGGTTGATTTTTAAGTAATTTTTTAGCTTAAAATATTTTTTTTAGAACACTAACTTTTTTAAGTCCTACAAAAGTCAAAACTCACAAAAAAATCAACACCACACGACCACTTAGTATACTTCCACATGGGGCAAACAACAATAATTCATCCCACTAAAAACACCATCACTAATAGCACTAATGCATTAAAAAAGTAAAAAATAAAAATAAAAAAATATAACTACAAGACCAAAACATCACATCATTACTGGCGGGACCCACTGCCACCTAATTAGTGGGAGCACTAATTAGTGCTCCCAAGCATTTTTCTGGGGCAAAAGGATGGAGTAATTCCAATACACACCTATCATCATCATCATCAAAAAAATTCCTACTCATAATTTGGCATTCACATTGTAACCAATAATCGACTAAACTGGATGCAAAGTTTCTTCTGATATAACTTCAGTTGACAGTATGATAATCACATTGAGATCCGCTCCCTACAAAGTTTCATCAGACAAGTTGATTTCTAGCTCATAAAATGCCCCTTTTCACATTAAATTGTACACAACTAGTTCAGTCAAGAACACCATACAGCATTGATATCATACCTAATCAACTAGAATTAGAAAAAAAAAAAAAAAAAAAAAAACCCAAGTCCACTGTAACAAACACCAGATTAACAATGGAAATATGTATATATATTCATATATTGAAGCAAGAAGGTAGGTGCAATCCCTCCAAAGGCAGAAGCATGGTGACTTCTAACTGCATAAACTGAGCAAACCAGGTAGAGTTTCCCTCCAAAACCAGTGATTTGGAAACTAGTTTTAAAACCCAATTGGTTTTAAACTTATTTACTAAACCCAAATACTACAGTGAAATCGAGTTTTGAAAACACTACTCGTTGAATTTAGTCTTCTTGTGTTTTAAACCCAAAATAGTGTTTCCAATACATCCTTTCACTGAAGTACCTGAGTTTGGTAAATAAGTTGAAAACTACTTGGGTTTGGGAAATTAGATTCCACACCACTCTGGTTTGGTAAAAATACTCATACCAGGTATATACAGATCCGATCTCTCATGCATCTTGTACTCCACAAACCCTACTGAAAATCCAACTGGTTCTCATAGTAGTCTCGATTGATGTAGTCACGATTGATGTGCTTTTAGCAATGCTTGGTAGATCATGTCGATAAATTGATTGTCCTGGCACAATTCCAAAGGTAAATAAACTAGCAGCTCCAACTATGTATATTTGAAATTAATATAAGCTAAACAATAGAATTAAGAGTATTCATCAATAAAGCAGATCTTAACTACCTATCACCGCCACTACTAATACTGCTATTGCATTAGTTTCAACATTAGGCGTTCAGTCCTATTAAAGACTCAGTGTGTTCAAAGTCAATACTCCAGCAGTTAGACATGCTTAGAAGCTCTCTCTTCTTGCCTCTTTGCTATTCCGACTCAAAAGGATATGACAATTATATCATAGAGATAATGCCTCAACTACTTTCTTCTCCTTCTCGTAAGACAATCATTATTGTTGTTTATCCAT